>JAMKCH010046522.1:0-11094 GCA_023653785.1 Ophioderma brevispina
ATGGGTCCTACTTCAAACTCTGGGAGGCACGTCTCTACCGCAAACCTTGAGAACCTCCCGGGAACAAGTGACGACTGCTGTCGGCTGCCTTGAAAGCTGGACACTGTCTTTGTCAGAGGACAGAGGGAATAATACCTAAACCACCTATGCTGCTGTTTATTCTTTCCGCCTGTCGGTGTATTAAAGCACTATCAGTGATTATTTTCAAATGTAACAATCGCTCCCACTATTTTTCATCAAGACCATTTTTTGAACTGTTGTATTGGAAATTGGTAAGTAAAGAAGTGGCTAGGCTTAGTACGCCGTATTTTTGTCAAGGAACTACGATTTTTATGCAAGTTTACTAATAAAATCGGGATCCGATTTTTATTATAAACTAAACAGTCGAAATAGCCTTCAAGACCGCTTACAATGCTTTAGTGTCGGTTTTTCACAAGACAGTAATAGCCATAAGGTGGTTTGATATGACCTAACATTACATTTGAGACAAAATGGGCATTTTTGATTTGGAAGGGGCTTAAATTAGTGATCACTGTAACTTCAAAAAATATATGTAAATAATGTATAAAGTAGCTCATAATCGACAGAAAAAAGGACAGAATTACTCAAATACCATTGACGCTAAGCTCAATGTACTCCTATGAAGACAGTACTAAGGCCCATCTGTCCTCATCATTTGTCAATATCACACTGTCCAAATAGCCGCGCATCCTCATACCCAACATTCCACAAGCACCCCGTACTGTATATTTCCTATCTATAAAATTGCAGTTATACATGTACATCATCGCTATTGGCAGCAACACAGATCATCTATATGTGGTGTTAATAAATAGAAATATAATAGGCATTGAGCTATAGGTCCAATGTGCAATCTATAAAGTTAGGATCGTGCTTTCCTTTAGGCAAAGTAAATATTTACATTGTTATTTGTATTGTAGAAATTCCCAAACCAATCCGTCAACTCAACAGGAATGTCAAGAGTAAAATATTTGAGAATACCATGTGCGCCTATTGTAAGTTATTAAAAAGGTAAATAAAACATTTGAGAATACGTGTTTATACGCCTGAATCCTCAAAACGTAGTCAATAAGAAAATAATTGTATCTCACGACCTAGTAGTACATATGTATGCTTACAATACAATAGTTGATAGCAGATTTGGACTCTGGAAAAATCCTATCATGCATATCACTATTTAACTCTCTCTTTGGCAATATCGCGAGTTGCAAACGGACTTATTTCGGAAGCCAATACAAATATAGGCATCGGTCAAGTACAGCATGGGCGAAATACTAGTCGAGTGATCGACTAATTTTCAGCCTCAACTTAAAATACTCAAATGGTTGGTATTAGCCTTTAAAATGTTAACATAATACTAAGTTGTGTTTTCATGATTTAAAAACATAACATTCACTTTCGATGGCTTCAAAGATAGCCCCTTATGAGAAAATTATCCAATTTGAAATTAACAAAAAAATTTCCCCGACTTTTCCAACAAAGCCTGGTGGTGGTTGAGTTACTATACACTACGCTGTACCCTGCTGATTTACTGTTATGTACAATGTTCACTTATATGTCTCCCGTCTGTTATACATGGTATTTTGGCAAAGTTTACCAGGTAAATAGTATCACATTACCTTTTATATTCCTTGTGATATGACACCTGTTCATTTCAGGGTGATGCAAACCTGTTGTCCAATAGTTTTTGAATTGCAACTCTGCTGGTGTTTATGATACATGTGAAAGCTGGTCTTAAGTTCGATGTTCACATTTAAATTGGAATGTCTTGTTCATTATCGCGATCAATACAGTATTATGACGACACATTGTAGTTGTGTATACATTAAACAATAACACCCCCCCCCCATTGAGTTCCAAACACGTCAAATATAGCCCACGTTTTTAGAAAGCATCCCTTTTCAAGGAAGATGATTGGTTGACAGCGCTTGATCTAAAGCTCTCCTGACAAGATTGTCATGAGACTCGGAGAGCCCCGTTGTAATTGATGTATGCAGAGTGTTCAGCAAATCTTTGACCGATGAGTCAGTGTTACTAGATGGATTTGAGCTTGAACAATTTGACGGAGATGGTATCTGCAACTGCAAGTTTGCCGTCAACGGTGAAGGACATGCACTGAGGGTTGTACAAACCTTTGGCGATAACATTTACAAACTGTCCTGTGCTGCTGTACTGATGTACTGGTGAAGATCCGTATGTACCTGGGTGAATAGCCACGTAGATGTCGTCATTGGCATCGCAGCAAACACCAGCTGCTTTTCCTTGGATCCCTTCAATTAGAGTGTCGATAGTGAAAAGAGGACGTCCATTCAGGTCGATGCATTCTACCTTGCCGGCAGCGTAGTCGCTCACCAGGATTTGCTGCTTGCTGTTGATGGTTAAGATCCAAGGCTTGACGTCAAGAGGTACCTTCTTGATCAAGTTACCGTCATGCTGGTGAATGGTTAGCAGACGACGGATGTAATCTGCAACAAAAATGCGATCTTGGTGATCAACCGCGACTGAAACTGGGCAAACTTTGGCGTTGGGGTCTTCTCCGGCTTGGATGGTAGCAAAACCACGGACAAAATGACCGTCGTTGTCGAAGATCTTCACATAACGTGATTGGTCGACCACAACAAATTGATCGTGAGAGGTGCGAGCAATATCTGCTGGACGTCGGAAGTTGCTTTCAGGTTTTCCTTCTTGCGGCCTAAGGGTCGCCTTGAATTCCCCTCGACTGTTGAAAATAGTTACCGTGCGTTACCTGAGTCGGTAACTGCCAAGTCTCCATTAGGACCTTCGAATAAACCTGGCAAGCTTGAACTCTCCATCGCATCACACCCTCACGCCCAAACACCACCACCATCTGCCATCCAAGCTTCTCCACCACGGTACCAAGATCAATGTGTGCTTGCTTGCTGTCCCCGTGAAGTCGACGTATTCCAGCTTTTGATCAATATCACCCCGGTGTTTCATTACAAAGCTGCGTAATTTGCCGATAAGGATTGGGTAGAGAGACAGGAAATCTCCGTCCGTTGCCTCTTCGATAGCCGTTTTGGACAGTCAGATGCATGCTGGGTTTGCTTGCCAACATTAGAAGCTAAAACTTTCATATCAGCGATAGCCTGACTCGGTTGTGCTTATGATATCTAACTGCGAATATCAGCCTCTTTGTTTCTCCTCTACCAGTTTGACGATGGGCTTCCGACTCTTTTTCGATTTGTTTCTTGTTTACCAGCTCGATGTTAGCTCCATATTAATCTTGGGTCTTCTCTGCTGCCATCTCGATTGGAACTTATTGCGAACTCTGCACAGTTGAGAAATTGCGGACGGCGTCCTCTTTGTTTTGCTGCCTCTGCTACGTCAACTAAGTCATGCTCGTTGGTGTCACGGTGCTCCAAAACGATGCAAATGTGGCAAATGAGCTCTTCACATGTAAGGCAGTAAAATTTCGCTTTCTCGTCGTCGTGCTTGGCACACTCAGTTGCAGCGACTTTTTGCTTTTTCCTTGACTCTACTTGCCTGAGTCGGTCAATATTATCATCGATGACGCAGCAAAGGAATCCATGCGTTATGGGCAGCTTGGCAAGTGGTGGCAGAGAAAGCGGTTGCCATTCCGACCCATCGTGCAGCTGCTTCTTTGTAATCTTTGCATGAATTACAGATGGCTTTGCGACCACCTTCACCGGTGATTTGTTGCTGAAATTCCAACTTTTCCTGTACGGCATTCACCAAGTTGTTGGCCTTTAAAGCAGACACTCCGCCGCGGGGGTAACGGGGTCTCCTGGCGACAGGTCTGACATGTAATGACGGTATTACATGGGCTATGCTGGACTGAAGGCATCGGCACAGACGGGTGAGGCAATTGTAAAACATTTGGGCTTGGTGAAACTTCTTTGAGCACATGGAGCATGATCGGAATAAATCGGTAGCTTTCCTCAAGTTTGCATCATGCCGGCTACCTTCGCCATGCTCGTAGGGGAAGCGACCCCGCCTCCTCGCTCCCCTCCTCCTCACTCCTCTCATTGTTCTAGTAGATGACATTAGTAGTTGGCCGAAGGACTTGCACTAGAATTGAGTTTCACAGTCGGTCGGGTTGGTGCGTATTTTTAAAATCGTCCGATTCCCAATCACATGGCTTAGTGTTCATCATGAGGTCTTTCCTCAATGGTACGGATGAATGGAAAATTTCAACGTACGCGAAGTCAAACAGTTTTAACAATGGAGTTGGGTTACAGCGCTGACAAGGGAATTGTTGTCTTTATACCTGCAACACGTAAACATAAGAAAAGAACATTCTGTTAGTACGCAAGAAAACAATTTTATAACGACTGATTAGACCAAGTAGATGTCCAGGGTTTGGGGAAAAAATGGTAATTCAAAAACATCTGAAAATATTCAAAATAACAAATAGTTTTCAGTATAAGTCAAATTCTACAGGACACCAGTTCTTTTTTGATGGCCCTACACTAACAAAAATCCAACCCTATAGAGACAAAAAAATTTTAAGCTTCATCGAAGGGATGCACAAAAAGGAAACGGTTGAGAAAAACCAACATTTACGCTCCGGTATCATTTGTTCGTTGATATGCCTGTCCAAAAAGTCGACATAGTGAATTCATTCTTTAAAAAAAATATTTGAAGTCTATAATTTTATGAAGTTGCTAAATAATATACATGCGGTGTCGTCTCTGTGTTACTTTCAAGAAAATGCTTAAATATTTTCTCTCGATCTACAGCTTCTTTTTTGTAAAGGCATGTCGCGAAAAGAAAGTCATTCGTATGTATGATTCTCGGCGATGCTCTCTAATCACTTTAAAGGTTTGGCAATCAAGGACCAGTTACCATATTTTAAATGCAGGGTTGATGGACCTTCGATCTTGACATGACTATATAAACCTTTTTAAGCTATTCTGGTGTGCATCATTGATAATACGAATGACTTTTTACTGTGTAACTTTTCCCAATCGTAAACTTGTTCTCGACACGCCTTTACATGTCAATACAAAAGAAGCTGTACCAGAGAAGTCTCAAAATTGAAATACACCAGTAAAGAGAGACGTATTGCATAACCTTATTTAGAGTTTAAATATTTGTTTTTTTAAGTTCCACTGTTTATTTTCTGTCGATTTTTAGGGGGGTAGACTGTAATCTGTATAATAATAAATACATGTAGTTGTGAGTTGGGGTAACCCCCAAGGTCAGATCTTGCAAGATCAAGAACATCCGAAAAAGTTAGATATAGTACAGAATCATCGTAGGTGTTTTTACATACCTTCAAATTTGCAATTCAAATTTTTATTTCAAAATAATTATTGAACTTGAAGACATATTTGTCTTTAACTTTCAATTAGTATGTATTTTTATGTAGAATCACATTAAAATGCCAACATTATAGAAGGAGACTTTAAATGATGTGGATTATGGATCCCTGTCGTTTCTGGTGGATGAATATCGTTGACCTAAAAAATGTTATTTTAATGTGCGCTGTTTCTGGTGCACTTGCTTGTATTGATCAATTGTATTCAACCTACATGTAATCTCTCAATGATGAGTTGCATGAAACAGTTCAATCAATATGAATGGGAATGTATATATATTAGTAATCACCACCACCAACGCTAAACTGTGCAATTATTTGAAATTTCTGAGAAGTTAACATTGCAAATACTGTAGTGAAGCGAGTCTGTGTATGCAGAATTCTCACAGGTAGTATTGGACGGATTGGGTAGCAAAATCCGGCTATGAAATGGCATATTTTGTATATGCGTGAACCACAGAAATAAACTTACTCCTCCAACAACAATAAGTGACAGGTGGGAAAAAATTCAAAGGGGTCATAATATTGCCATAGACTTCTGTTTTTCTCTGTAGCTACATGTACATGTGCCTAACCAAACTTGGAATATCTGAAAATTATCAAAGGTGCTACTAAACCCTGAGAGAATCAGCGCTCGCGAGAAATGTTTTTCAAATGGAATTTTTAAAATGAGAAAAACTTTTTAAGCAATGAAGATGTTCAAAATTAGGAGTAAACAACAAAGCAAATTCATTTCATAAGAACCACGTGTACCTGTTATATACCTGATAATACATTCTAGATGTATTTTGCATTTTTCATACCTTTTGTGAATAATTTGGAGTATCCTATCTTAATGAAAAACACCGACAGATATCTGCACACAACGCATAGAAGTAAAAAGTTCAAAAATGGGATGCGCAAATATTGTTGGACTGATATGTCAAAATTATACTCAATCGATTTTCTGTTTACTTGCTTTGTATGTTTTGTGTTCAATGAGTATTTGTTTTTGTTTCGTTTTTTGTTTTTGGTTTTTTTTTTTTCTCTTCTCTCATTCTTTTAAGAACAAATGTCCGCGTGTGTATACTCCTTCATTATTCCCTTCTCTCTTTACCACTTTAATCTAGACTATAGCTGTGGAATCATGAAGCTGGCATTTTTCTTTTCTAAGAATTCTGGAAACCTCCCATAAAGAACCCTGTGCAATCACACTTAAGTCGACCCCTCCTTGTCACTCAATGCTTTTTCATCATCGCAATAAATATATGTCTATGCCTCTTTCGGAAACGATCGCTTATTATCTTCTGCACGAGTACATTTTTCCCGTGCACTCATACATGAAAGGATAGGGCATTCGTGACAGAGGAACTGAAAATAGGGGGGTATTTGTTTGAGAGACCACCAAATTGCCACACATGGGGTTTTCCGAGTGACTATGACAACTTTGCCCAATTTTCCTTTAAAAATGGGTCTTGGTGGAGATTTTGCAAACTTTTTTCTAAAAATAGGGGTATTTGGGTTACCAATATGTTTTTTCCTTTCCCCCAAATAGGGGTCTTTGGGGGACAGTGAAAAAATGTTCACAAATAAATGGGGTTTTGGGTGAAGTTTTTCTTTTTTTTTTTTCAAAAAATCTGGGCCCTTTGGGTGACACGATGCTGAAAAGGGGGTCTTAAACCTACAAAGCGTCACTTCCAAGATGGGAGTGCCCCCGGGATATTTTTAATGAGAATGAAGATGAACCATCATGACTTCCATTGTATAGACCATGCTTATACAGCCCTTTATGATTTTGTTACATGTCTGAATGTTTTTACTGGAAAACAATGGCAATGCGTAACAAACATTTTAACAACTCTCCTGGAGTAAAATAAAGTTCTACATCTAGCGCAGGTCGTTTTGTTGAGTCACGAGTTATCTACAACCACAACTGGTAATCAACTGCTGTAAATGAATTATTTTGCTCCAATGCGCGACACACGTCGTTACTACTATATACAGGTTTTTCTAGTATGAACTGCCTTTAGATTGACTGGTTTTTTCCGACATTCCATTCCATTACGTACGTACCGCTCACCGTGAGGTCATCCTCAAACGCAAAAAATGCCTATCTTGTTTATTACTGTCAATAGTTCATGGGTGGTTTTTTATAATTGGGTTTTTCCAGCTATTTTGTGACTTGAGAAAATGAGATTTATAATGTCCATCCCCAATCTAAAATGTAATGTAATAGAAGCACAGGTAGCAACCATGAAATTGCTTTATGCAACAGTCATTGTAAATAATAAACCCCTACAATTCATGCTACATGTCTTTAAAATGTAGATCGAATTCGTACACAAACAATCACTTTAGTATCCCAACATATCTGTCTTTTGGTGAAACTTTATCTTTCGATAAAGTTAAAACGTACCATACAACATGTATTTTTAACAAACAAGTTTGCAAGATTGGGGTGAGTTCTTTTTATTTAGGTACTTTTGACACTAAAAATATAAAATGGTGGACACCCTACATCAGTGGAAACCTATTGTATACTTCCGACGTTCTAAATATCAGCCCGAATAAATGCGAGCCCATGTCTAATTTTATTAATTACTTCATTAATTAAATGTCCTATCACCCTAGGTGGTAAAAGGACGCTCCCCGAGTCGTTTTTTTAATTAAGACCATATCTTTTTTGTGACTGTTTCATCCACTGAGAACTTACATGGTTTCCCATAAAGAATTAATCGGGTGAATTTTATGCTTATTTTTAGGGCCTCTCGCATTTGAAATTTTTAACATTGGTCAATTTAGCCAAATTAAATCATGTTTGGGCATCTTTTTGCAATTGTTGCCTTTCCCTTGATGTTGACCTGTATAATTTGTCAAAATTATTAGGATGATAAAAATAATAATTTGCAATAGCATGCCTTCATTTTCCTCAAGTGGTTTTTAATCTATAGTTGAAAAACATTAAAATTACCAACATGTTGCGTGGTGTTAATAATCAATCACGGAGTGTTAATAATTTCTTAGCAATGCAACAGGTTAACATAAGCATGTAACGTGTGATATTAATCGACTGCAATGCTATAAAAATAAACCATGAAGTACTTAGATATGTTGGTTAGACACAATAAATATTTTTAAAACGTTTATATTTTTTTTAAAGTTGTAACATGACGTCAATCAATATTGGCAGCCAAAAACGTGAATATCTTAACAATGATTGACACAAATTGGTAAATATTACCTTCAAGTATAATTGTTGTGAATGAAACAATTAGAAATGTACCTATGATCATAACCAGTGATACAGGTAAGCCCATAATAAACTGTGTCAAATTAAAAATTGTGAGTGGCAATAATATAATGTGAAAAAAAAGTAATGCAGGGGGTATTTTTGACAACGTGTGCACCATAATAGTTTTATTTCGATTTTGGCGAATTTAAAAGAAATTGAAATGTATGTTGTACATTGCTTAGGATCAAAGGTACATTTCTAATGTCAGTGACACATTGAATTTCGATTTGAAGGCTGTAATACATTTACTGTTATAAATTTTGTGTCCAAGTATTTTTTGAAGATGTTCACGTTTTTTGGCTGCCATATTGTTTCGCGTCATATATAATTTAAAATTATCAGAAATACATTTATTGTGTCTAACAACATAACCTATCATTTCATTTTTATTTTTTTATCGCAGTATTTGCTGTTAGCAGTATTTTAAAATTGGATTTGGCTTCCCTTTTGAATTTGAAGTATGAAGTCCATGCGTTTGAACTCATGAGTTTTATACTGAGGAGCCGTGACACCATCGCGCAAGAATTTTTAGTGTTCTGGTTCAATTTTTTTACACATCGTGTTGTGGGCGATATATGCAAATACATATCAAATTACAAGGTATTTATCAGCTCTTTAAAGGATGCCAAGTTTTGATTACAACCATAATTACACTTCTATAGTTATGTCATTTAGTAAAAAAATTTGAGCGAGGATCCGTGGCTCCCACGCGTGTCTCCACGCGGCAATTTAAACTAAATGTCTGCTGAAAAACCAATAGCTTAAGATCACCCTGAAAGTTTTGAAATACAGCTAATTTTGAGTTTTTTTTTTTATATTTGATCAATGGCATATTAAAAAATATTATTTACCTTGATTGTAAGTATATAACAATTTACTTTAGTTTGTTGGAATTCCTGAAGATGAGGGTTAAAAATTGCGCGTGGCAAATCTTCAACACTTTCTTTTGCCTCTTTTGCGGTGCTGTGTACTTTAGTGAAATTCATTCAAGGTCCATTTTTGACAAATAGTTATATCCTCGAATAAACAAAACCTGAGTAAGTTCTTCTTTTTTCATTTACATCCAATGGCATTATTGAACGTGACTGAAAACGACCCATGCTCCAAATATGACACTCATTTCCCTGGTGCAAAGTTATCAGGTATTACTATAGCTATACAAAACCACAAGAGAGGGTTGTTAAAAAGACTTCAAAAGGAGTAATAGTGGCCCAAGAAAGTGTCTGTGTGTAGGTGTGGACCTGCACACAAGAGGAATCACCAGAGCTGTATCTTCTGAAGTCAGTAGATGAATGCGACATCATGTGCTCAATTTCCATGAACTTCATAGATTTTTCATTAACGTCAAAACTGGTGTCCTGGTTGTTTAAAAGTAAATCATAGATTGGTTTATCCTTAGCAAAAATCATATTCCTGAAGTGAATTACAAAAACCTCTTTTTTTAACATTCAATAAGAGGTTGCGAAAATTCTTATATCCAAACACAAGCGAAAACATAAGGTTTGGCGCAAAAAGATCTATAGAGGTAAGATCTTAAAGTATACCTTGTTTCCAGAAAGCTGTAGTCTGTACAGTCAAATATTGTGTTTTCCTTTAATGTAGGGTGTAAGACAAAAAATAAATATTTCCAATGAACTTCAAAAATGTTTTCAATAATTTTTTTTCTCACTCTGTCAGCAATATCTTCCTGACCCATTGACCCCTACAAAGAAAAACAATGACCATTTTTGAATTCCTTGTGAATTTTTCCTTTCAGAATATGGTATCTTTCCTATGGTATATACCACTGTTACAATAATGGAGCTACAACTCGAAATCGGCACATTTTTTGGAGTAACAAGTCATTTTTGATGTCACACAAAAAATTCCCCAATTCAAAGACGCATGGCCATGACTTACTGTTGTAACATGCCATACACTTGTTTCATGGTGGATCCCTATAGGTATCTAAGTAACTCCATAGTTTGAGAATATAGGGTTGACTGATCATTGGCGACGCCCATCTTGGATTTCTCAAAACTCCCAAGGCTGCCCAGGTGGCAACCTGGAAGATTCTTATTCTACACACCCTAATCTATCATGTTCACGCAAAAAAATTTGCAAATAACCGGCTGTTTTTGTACGTGTTATTCTACCAACCCCGCATCAAATCTGTACGGAATATTTAACACAACACCAATATTTTATTACCAATAAGTTCCGTTTCTTCATTCAAAATCACGTCTATGCACATATTGACCGTTATTTTTCTGTATAGGTGCATAACCCAAAACCCTTTAAAAAAAGCAAATTATATTGTGGGAAAGACTTCCTATGTACCCCGCCATCGTTCTATCATTTAACATGATACCCATTTATTTTAATTTTTGGCCATGTTTTCATCAAACGGAATAAACAGCTACATGTTCTGTTGCATGTAAATATATGGGTGGGGTACATATGGACGTCTTGCCTATTTGTTTGTCAAAATCTGTGTTTGTGAACCCGTTTTTTAAGCCTG
>JAMKCH010046523.1:0-12304 GCA_023653785.1 Ophioderma brevispina
TATAAAAATGGACCAAAATGGACATTTTTGTTAATTGTTAAAAAATTTTTTATTTTCTGTGTGGCATCAAAAACAAAGACAGGTGGTCGCAACACACCTTTTTGGCCGAAGTATTTCTAGAAAATACACTGAAGTTTCCACTTAAAGAATTTTTCCTCGAAGGAACTCACTCCCTTGGTGATGAATACGGTGTCATATGAAGGACATCAAATTTAGAAAATCTCACTTTAATTTTGGTTAGATTGAGTGTTTCTACTTTTCCCTAAATTAATTTTTCCCTAAAATATTTTTCTAAAGAATTAAACACTTGATTAAAAACCACGTGAAGATTTTAAGGTATTTTGTTTATACACACTTCCCTGGAGTTTCAGCTTAAAAGCATCTTCCAGTTGTCTGGGAAAATTATTTAATGAAAAACATATAGGGAATGAAAAAAAAAATAACACTAAAACATATCGGCAAAACATCTCGAACGGGTTGGTACATTTGTGACCTCACTTTTTGCTGCTCCCAGTTTAATTCAAAGCCTTGACGGAATAAAGTACAGAATCCCCTGCACTTTATTCCGTCCAGTCTGCTGAATTCACGGGGAGCAGGCAAGTGGGTGGCAGTAATTTACAACCCGCTCGAAACTGCAAAATATGTGGAGAAAGTTCAATCCTTACCATAGTCAAGATTGGACTAAATTGATTTAGGGGATTTAATTTTATGGTCTTTTTCTGTAAGACCATTTATCTGATGATCCTAACCATTAAGCCTCTCTTCACTGCCAACCAGATTCAGACCGAGGGGTCCCGGGTTCGAGTCGCGGTATTGGCAGGGCCGATAAAATAAGTCGCTGGTATATCTTCGGTGAGGACTTACATGGATGGGGCGTCAATCTACCATGGCTTAAGCGGTCCATGACAAATTTAGCGAGGGTTCCACCGCTCCCACTACATTTGTCATGGTTTTTCTATAGGATATTTATGATAGCGGGCAAGTATGCACAAGGGTTGCCGTTTTCTCTTGTCTTGTTGGTTGCTGATAAAACCTTCACACATTCTCTTCAAACCGAATCCATTGCATTTGAAGAATTTTTATCCTAAAAATCTGTTCCACTTTAAATGGTTTAGCTGATGTCAAAATATTTTTTTTTGGGTAAGTGGGGGAGAGATCATTGGCGGCGTCCAGACCCTCTTTTGCTGGGGCGGGCAAACAGGGGGGGGGTGCAAGTGAAATCTGGGGGGGAAAAAAATAAAAAAAGTAAAAATATTAAAAATTTGGAAATTTTTCACCAATTTTGGCCCAAAATCGCTGATTTTTTGGCCCCAAATCACTGAAATTTTTGTCCCAATAAATCCTTCATTTTTCTTCGACCGGGGGCAAACTGGGGTAAGAAAAAATTGGGGGGGGGGGCAAATTCCCCCATGCCCCCCCCCCCTGGCGCCGCGGTTTTGTGGATCACATAATTGCCCATTTACAGGTTGGTGGCCTGATTAAGGTCCAATTTTTCATCTGTTTCTCACGCCAGCTGTTTGATTAGAAGCAAACTGGAATTTGACAGTTCTCGGCTTCGCACTCAACTATATTGTGAGAATCTCTGTGGGCCTCCATCAGAAATATTCAAAAATGAGCTCATTTAATCTGCATTTTTATTTTTACCATCCGCATTTTGCATAAGTAAAATTGTGACCAGCACAACCCACATACCAAGTATCATCAAGGTACCCTTTTTTGTCAAAACTGGATGAGATATAATCGTGAAATATGTACCAGATTACAAAATCCGATTCATAAGCGTTGTTTTCCAGCTATGTTGGCTGGCCAACAAAACGTGTACCAATTGGACCATAGGGCGAGGTGTCTGAGCGGTGTGGTCGACCACCCGGGGATGTTGGTGTTCCTATCAAAAAGGAAAACACTTGCCGGCCTTAACTTTCAATGAGATAACGAGAAAAATTGAACTTTGTTCTGTACCGCAAATCTTCAATTTTAACTGTATAGTAAGGGGACGGTGGTTTGATATGAAGTCCCGTGGGATTTCAATGATTTTAACGCATCACACCTATATTAGGACCACCTTAAGTAGGTACGAGAACAAGAAAAGTTTTGATTGAGAATTCCCAGGGGTGGCAGATGGTGGCCTCTTGATTTTCAAAATGGCTGCCATTTGTTTATTTTCAAATCATAACTCGAGTTGGTGAATGGGCTAGGAAGCTACTATTGGTCTGTCAAAACTTGTATATAAACACCCACCAGTCTGGAAAGGATAAAGCTAGATTAGAAGATGACCATTAAGACTGGCAGCAATGTGTTTTCAAAATGGCGCCAATTACCCTGTTTATTGGTATATTTCCAGCAGTAAATTCAGTGGTGAGTTTCATACAAATTAATTTTGGTGGCACAGTCTCCATTTAAATAGTCAAGATGTATATAAAGATGTTTTGGAGGTAAATAGTAATTTTCCAAGCCATCTTGTTATAATTTGATTTCAAAGGGTGCCATATGACACTGAAAAAGCTTTTTTTTTGGTAAACTTTTTTCATTATAAGTTATTCAAGGGCATTATGCTAGAACTGAATGCTGTGGTGCATTAGTCCGAGTCAGTGGAGTGATATCAACACGGTCAGGCAAGGACTTGTACATTAAGGGACGGTGTAGAAGTTTATAGTCCGCCGGACCATAGTCCACTACACGGTAAAGAATAGGGCACTTGTCAGACGACTCTCTAACGCATATCATTGTGTCTATGGGGTCAGATTATATACTCCTTACACTAACGTCGATGTAAAAAGGCAGGGCTCCACAGACAACACGGAATAAAGCTTGAAAACTGCCCTAGTACTTAGAAACCTCTCATGATTACAACACACTGAGAAACTTATAGTGTAGTCTATTTTCTAATGAGCCATTGACGCTGCATGAGGGGTCATGAGTGTTGTACTTTAGTGTATGGAGTAGTCTAGTTGGTATGACGTTCTTTAAAAAGCTGGCATTATGGAATTGTTTAATTGGTATGAGGTCCAACAAAAATGTTGATTATCAAGAAAACAAGCGCACTATAATCCATTTGCATGAGTCCTATATCATAGCAGATCAGAATTGAGGTAGATGTTGTACGTTAGTACACTTCTTAAAAGTGCACTGTGGGGTTGTTTAATTGTCGGAGTCCCAAAAAATTTGATGTATAATAGCAATTTCCAATTTATTTGAATTCTCTTTTATTTTCTCTCTTCAAAACTCTCTTTAAAAATACATGAAATTAAAATTTTACTGTTAAAAAATCACCATTAAAAACATGTTTAACTGGCACAGCTGGGAATAGCAGCAGTTAAATGACCATTTGTACCGTTATGTACAGTTAGTTACTGTCCAACTGCAACGTTAAACGAGTTGTTTTTACGGCGTTTGAATCAGTGTGGGAATTGGTTAAGTCCACTCTTCTGCATTATTGCATCATCAGACTCGATGAAAGCAATCCACAAAGTTCGGTACAGAATATCGATTCTTTCCACATCTGCACAAATTCTTGGCACATCAAACCTGCAAAATCACACATTCCCAAATGAATACGCCTCTGAAGAAGGAGGCACAAGATAGTCATCACTGGCTGAATTTGCTATTCACTAATCCGACCCCGTAGTGATTGGGCTGGGTTAACTCAGGATTTGGTCACTCGCATTGTACTAAAAAACATTGAGTGGTAGTGGGCTGAATGAAGCTGGGTTTAAAGTCTAGTCGGGAGGCCGACCGCCGACCCTCTGAGTTGTGCCTGTTTTTGCCTTGTAAATTCAAACATCGAGAAATTGAAGGTCTACCAGCATCAAGAAACACATACACAAAGCTCATTCTCCGTAGTTTAAATGCTACAAAAGAATTGATGCCAACGTCTGTTACAATTTATTCAACATACACCGACAGTCTTTCTACTAACCATTCTGCGCTACCCAAACCTATATATAGATACATGTTTTGTCGCAGGAGTATAGAAGAATGACCACATGCCCTAGTTTACAGCTCGGGTGATCAGAAGCCGCATTTCTTCCGGTTTCCATGCAGGATCATGGGCAGATGTCACTGGGAGATTTCCTTGCAAGGAAAGATGATTGATTGGAAGGGGGTTTGACAGGAATTTGGCTCAGATATGACACGTATATGCCCTTCAAAGCTTGGCAGTGGCACAAGAGGGTGTTGATCAATCCCACAATGCATTGCAATGGCCTATACTATTACTGTACCAAACTTATGTTAGGACTTAGGGAAATAAAAAGTTTCCAAAAAAGTGTATTTAAAACCACAGACGTGTCATAATCATGCTAAAAATTCATAAGTAAGAATGTTTTGTGGGAAAAATTAGCATAGAAGTAAGGATTTTTATGTGTTAGGAATAGGATTTTTGGATGGGATCACATGACCATGTTGAGTTGTGAAATTTCCCAAAACTGGGTGCATTGTGGTTGACCAATACCACCTCTGGAGTGGCACGAACACCATCTGAAGCAATCCATTATCAGCTTGCCATCAAAAGATTGGTGTGTGTCAGTTGTATTTACCTCGTTAGGAGGAATTACAAATGTAGCGGCACGATGATATCTGTTTGATGTGAAGAGGGAAGAGACCTTGATTTCTTGATGTGAGGGATTTTATTGGTGCACGCCAAGTAAACAACAAGGCAAAAAACAGGCACAATCGTATGCCTCCTACCAGAGCAGCACATTTTACTACTACATGCGATACCACTACGGCGATGATAGGTACAAATGCCATTTTACAAATTCAGAGTTACGGCGACTCAATTACTACGGATGAATTTAGTCGACATATTTGCTTCCTGTCCAGATGCAATATTCATTGGCGATAGTGTGAATTGTGCCAAGTCTTGATGTGCTAACAATTAGTGCAAATGTATAATGGGACATGAAAACTTTACAGAACTTACTGGATGTTCACGAGTCTGTGAATGCAAGAAATTGGGGACCTAACCTGTCCCAGTGGCGTAAACCAGCCGTGGGGGACAGGGGGGCAGACTGCCCCCCCGGACAACTCAAATGGGGAGGAGAGAAGCTAAACAAAATGGGGACGAAAAGAAGGGGAAAAGATAGGAGGAAGAAGAGGGCGAAAGAGAAGGAAAAGGGAAAGGAGGTGAAAGAGAGAAAAGGGGAAGGGAAGGGAAAAAAAGATAAGGGGAAAGAGAAGGAAAAGAAGATAAGAAAAGGGGAAGGTGAAAGAGATTAGAGATAGAATAGGGGAAGGAGAAGAGATAAGGAAAGGGAGGAGAAAAATAGGGGTTGTGTGGGTGCTCAGGTCGAAGGGGCTTCGCTCCCCCCCCCCCCCCCCCCCCCTTCTCAGAACTTCGAAACCGGTCTAGAAAAAACTAGGTCTACCCGGCGAGCGAAAAGCGAGCCGAAAAAAAATGGGGAAACTTCTTAAGTCTTGCCCCCCGAGAGGCTCAGGTCTGGTTACGCGCTCTGAATGTCCCCTCCTGGCAGATGAGGATGGCAATCATGATTAACATTGTGGTAGACAAAGAAAACCACAAAGTGGAATGATGGTCTGAGCTTGCTCTTGATAAATCTATAGTTGTGGGGCTCATAACAATTAAACAACTCCAAAGTGCTCTTTTAAAGAAGTTTAAAAATATGATCACTGTGGCTGTTTTGGCAGGCACATCTGGTTATCTGGGTATAGGATTGTGCAAGTGAATTATATAAGAAGCTTGTTCTGGATTAAATCTATTTGTGGGATTCATCCAATTAAACAACTAACAGTGCAGTGTTAAAGATCGCATACCAAATAGAATACTCCCACATCTAGCTTTAATACAACACTCACTGGACTTACCCTTCAGGAAGCTAAATGTACTCATACAAAATAGACTGCTATACAGTTCTACAGTGGTTTGAGTATGGGTTGTTCTATGTACAGTGTGACAGTTTGTGTTGTTTTGTTATTCTTGTTTAGTCTCGTCTTACAAGGGGGGTGTGGCACCCCCGTGAAACTTTCCTCGGTGCGTTTAAAAACGTCAAAAGCTTTCGTAAAATGCTCCAGGTAATTTTTTTTCTTAAAATTCTTTTTGGTTAATTTTAGCGATTTTTTGTAAGGTCAGTACAGGTATGCCGTTCAAGTCAAGAGGGGGGGTGGGGGGTTGCACCCAAGGAAAATTTACGATACAACTTTTATGGTTACCATATTATGATTAGTACTTATAGTATAGTCTACAATTTATATTTATGTAAAACTAGTCAATTGCCAAACCTTAACAGAATGAAAACTGTCATGTGAAAATCCAACATGTCTACCTTTCATAATGCAAGGTTGGATTTTCGCCTATTTTGTTTCAAAATCCTAAGCATTGGGGTGACACCATCCTTGGAAAACCGTTGTTGCAAAAACAAACTGGTAGATAGAGTAACAAAGTTTAGTCTGATGTTTTGTATTGTTATATAGATTTATTTGCTCTTATCGCCACTCCACCCGATCAGAGGCTACTAGAATTCGGTCATAGCCAAAAAATGCACTAGAATAATCTTTAATTGCAAGAAATTACACACACACACAATACTTTTATAATGTCAAATGGCTGACCATTTGAAATACCAAATTATACAAGATGTTTTAAAGGAATCATTTTACTCTTACCAAATCAAACAAAACATTCTTGTATGACCCTGACTAATTAAATGAGAACTGTGGCCACATAAATAAATTTGAATGAAATTCACCACTGAAAATACTGCTGAAATGTAATAAACATGGAATTGGCAGCCCATTTTGAAAAAACCAAAATGGCTGACAGTCTAATGTTCCTTCTTCCAATCTAGCCTTTTCCAGAGACTTTTTTGGCCACCAAAACTAGCTTCCTAGCACATCACAACTCGAGTTATGATTGAAAATATACCACCATGGCCCATTTTAACACCAAGATGGCCGTCATCTGCCACCCCTGAAAATTCTCCATCAAAACTTTTCTGTTCTCTGCGCGACCTACTTAAGACATCTAAATAGGTGTGATGCTTGAATCATTGAAATCCCACGGGATTCCATAGTCCCTGCTGTAGGAATGCTCCACCTTTGTGTTATAGCACATTCCAATTCGCCATCGAAGTGGTTACATAACTCCCTGGTTAACGGATCACGCACCTTTTGGACTGTTATTGCAGGCCTGTAGACTTGTGTAGTGATCATTTCGATCGTGGTGCAGTGACTTATAAGCGTGATCCAGTTGACATAGGATTACACGTAACACTTCGCTAGCGAATTGTGGAACTTAGTTGTATGGTATTACTAAAAGTCAAAAGAAACATTGGGCTATATACATGAGGCACAGATCGGCATCAATGTGGTACTTCCAAAAAATCCAGACCTATGCGGACATGCGTTTGGATTGTCTACACGATGCGCATTATTCACGCTTGTTACAGCGAGAGTGTCGAAACATTTAAAACAAAATCTTCGTGTAAGTGCACATATTGCACATGTTTAAAGTTTAGAATGGAAGCGTGATTTAAGCGTGACACTGTGCAACGAAGCGTTAGAAAATGTGCTAGAAGCACATTTCCTTTCCGTACTACCTACTCGGTGCTTTGGTAACATCATGGCCATTTATCATGCCATCAATGTAGATCCCTCGATTTTCCATGAGATAATCGCCTCAATTACTGACTAGATATATCCGTATCACCCCCGGAACGCGTCTCAAGTCCGATCATGTCCAGTTAGGAACTGCGCATGCTGTGACCTCCTGGACACCACAATCCGAAAAATTTCGGCGTTCATTTTTGACGTAAATAACTGCCTACATTGGCGATTTTTTTTAGCAATGTTGAAACGAGTTGGAACAAGATTTCAGCATAATCGCTTTCACATATACTAAAAGACTTAATAAATAGTCAATAATTTGTTTGTGAATCAGAAAAAAGAGGATTTTTAGGGCTGTTTTTTTCACAGATTCTTGTCGCTGAAAATTCGTCACCATGCACTCATTTAAAACAATATGGCTACAGTCAATTACCGTAAAGTATTGTTGTTTGTGAATCACCCTTAAATTGCTTTCGTGCGTATGTTTGTGTTATTTTTGTTCTGCTTGGGTATGATTAAATCGTTATTAGGTGAGTTTTGAGGTGATAGGGATTCTATTCTAGTTCGGACTTCTGTATCTGGGCTCGGCCTGCGCCCTCGCCCGATAAAGACTCCTCGAATATGAGTATAATAGTTATTCACCCCAAAACTTTACCTAATAACTAATAGTACAAACCACACGGGCAACTTAAAGTTACACATTGATCTGCATTATGCAGATAGCCAATTTGTTCAAATGGGACCCATATTCCGGGCCAAAATACGAAGAATGCCTATGATGATCATAAAATTAAATACTGAAATGCCTTTATTTGTGCAATAGTAAAAATATATCATCGGTCCCAAATTAATTGGACTGTTTCATTTCACTCGGATTTGCATTAGACATTGTATATCCCAAAATGCGGACCATATGATATCTTTTTTATATCACACTCTAGGCAGTCAATATTTTGATAATATCACAGGCCAAAATCACAATTTGATACAACTGATGTTATCACAATGGGTTTACGATGTGTTAAGACTCATAAAAATGCTTTAATTCTCTGGTGAAAGACTGGACATCTGGATTGATCGATTACAATACTATAAAGTAACCAGTGACAAATGATTTAACTTGCTTGTATTTTAATCATGTTTACATTTTACCTTTATTGAAAAAGAGTAAAGAATGAGAAAGATATTATTTTCACCACAGCTTGCTGGGCAAACTACTCTTTGTCAAAGACGACTCATTATTTTTTATAAACCGACCGTGACTACGCCGAAGGCGCGAGGCCGAGTAAGACTCAACTTTGAGTGGTCAAGGGAGGCCGCCCTCACACCAATAATTAATCAAAGCCTTGATAAAAAGGCTTATGATAAAAATTGTGATTTTTTATAGCATGGTTTAGGGCAAAAAAGCCCATCTGCAATAGCTGCCAGGGTTATATTTTGGCAGGTTATACACTCAATAACGGCACAACTGACAAATGGGCAGCTATTGCAGATGGAGCCTTCTGACAGTAAACCCTCAATATTAGTTTCTGAAACATACAAAACATGACCTTTGATAGGCAATATGGCCAAGTTTTTTTCTTACATTTTTACAGGGAAAAGCTCTTGCTATCCCCCCACCTACATCAGTTATCAAAAACTTGTGTCACCACTGCTAACAATTCTAAAATATGGATACATTTTGAATCAGTGGTGGTCAAATGGATGTGTGTATCTATCATGTCAATATTCACACAGGAACAGTATTTTGGTGTAGAAAATTAGAGATGTAACGGAGGGCCCTACAATTAAATAATGCCGTCATAATGATATTACATGCTAGATACACAGGCTTTTAAAAATAATAAGTTTCTTAGTCTGAGGTGTCCAATTTCTATTAGATAATGGCTGAGCTGGTTCAATAGCTCATCTTGGTTCCAACTCGACTTTTAACTGGGCGGTATTTGTTGTCGCCTGCCTTAAATACTATCAGTGATGTATCCGAAAAGAGTCAGATATTTGAAAATTGCAGGATTAGCTTGAAAGTGACGGTAATGTGAGAATTATTTAGATTACTTTTTCCCAAACTGAAGAATTGACAGAAAGGAAGAAACCAGCTAGTGTGGTTTCCAAGAGGTTACGAAATCTACATTCTAGTACTCATGTTGTAAGTAAGTGTCCGTTAAGGGACAGTAATGAAAAAATTTCTGATTTTGTCCCTATTAGGTTGCTTCGGGTGTTATCATTTGCAGGGTATACTCTGTAAACCTAGAAGTACAAAGTAAATTAATCGATGCGCTGCGCAGCATTATCGCGCCTTACTACAAAACGCGCTTAAACACTCTTAGGCGTGCGATTAAGACACAGCGCATGCGCGCATGATGTACGAACAAAACAAATCTCTTACACTGATACACAAAGTACTGGTCATATAAGTCGACAAATACCAAGCATTCCTTGTGAGACTTGTGTGGGAGTTTATTAATTACTTTGTGCTTCTAGGTTTACAGAGTATATGTTAGGATACCTGTATTTGTTACAGACATGCACAAATCTGATTTTTGATGATTTTTTGATTTCCTGATTTAGCAAATCACTGATCATGTGAGGTCAAGTTGTAAGACAGGCTGAAAATGTCAAATTGACTTCAATTGAAATGTTGAAGTTCAATTGGAACCAAACTTGGTTTATGGATATTACATGCAAACCCTCATTTGTTCAAAGGTCACATACCAAGGTCAAAGGTCATGTGATCAAGTTGTAAGATTGACCTCAATTGAAACATTGAAGTTCTATTATTGGAACCAAACTTGGTTTATGGATATTACATGGAAAGGTCACATACCAAGGTCAAAGGTCATGTGATCAAGTTGTAAGATTGACCTCAATTGAAACATTGAAGTTCTATTATTGGAACCAAACTTGGTTTATGGATATTACATGGAAACCCTCATTTGTTCATGAGGTCAAAGGTCACATATCAACCACAAACCGTGATGGCAGGCGACACTAGCTGTCCGAGGACCGCGATGTATTCTTTTAAAGGTCAACAGTGTTACCTGAAACCCAAGTCAACATAAATGTGCCCTGTAAAATCAGAAGAATTAAAAAACAAAAAAACACTGGAATCTGGACCAATTAACAGGAGGCTATAGGAGTGTACAGAGAGACTACAAGATGGTTAAGTATGGAAGAATGCAGTAAGTTATCCACAAGTTGCTTCTGAATTTATAGAAAAGGGATGGTGCTCAAGTTTTAAAACAACTGTTTTCAGAGCCACTTGCTTTAACACTCTTTCAGCCAAGCTAGAAGTGATTTGCTTTGCTCACTATATTGAGTATGACTCTTTTCAGAACCACCGGTAGGCAAGGGTAAGTCTACATGGCTCATTCCTAGCTATTCTGTCCTGGAGAAGTCAGAGCTACTCCTGATGAAATCTTGACAGTTCTAACTAGAATTTGGCCGTTCTCGGCTTTCACGCTCACTATATTCAAAGAATATAAGCTGTGGGCCGCTCCATAAAAGACATTTTAGTGACACATACACACACACATACACACGCACAACGGATTGCAAAGTGGTGCTGCCAGCTATGCTGGCGGCCCACAAAAACTTGTCCAATGGCAAATTGGATGTAGCAATATGAAATCTTATCCCATATAAAGTTGGCATTTAAGTTGTGGGTGGCGGTACGAGTTGCTGAATGTTGTCGTCGTAAAGTCATCTCAGATTTGCAACTTCCTGTGGCTGGCATGCCACAAGGCATATTGGTACTTTCAAAGTACTTCACCATTTTCCTTCAGCAGTTACAAAATGGCTGTAAGACTACAAGATCTATCCAAATCATCAATGTACAGTGGTCCGATTACCAAAAGCCATATCATTGTTACCTTGGTAACCACCACTCATATCCTTATTGCCTTGTTTACCACTCAGCCATACTTTCATTCTCTTGTTTACCTGCCATAGAATGCAATCACGCAATTATCAGACCCGCTTGATCTCAATTGTCCGTCCAGAAAACCATCCGGAAGATTTTCCTAAATGGGGAAAAAAATGTGCAGTGTGTTTAAAATATAATGCAGAGTGAGAATTCCTCACAGTTAGTGTTAGTTAAACCAAAGTTTTAAATCCGGTTTTGTCCCCGCTAACGGGGGTGGCCGGATACACCTCACACTCAGCAATACTGCTGTGTGAGGATTTATTGGAGCAAAAGATAATTGACCGGATGCCCTTCCTCACGTCAATCCACAGTTTTCGGCGGTGGGCCTAGCCTTTGGGCAACCCATGCCCACCATGCAAGGCAGCATGTGCTGGATGGCCACCATTAGCTCTCCAGAGCTGATGCCCTTGTAGGAAACTCTTTTTTTTCATTCTACCAGGGTAACCAGCTACCCTCCTCATCAGATTCCTTAGAAACCCAATGGGGTGACGGTTTAGCCGCTGACAACTCAGCCCTGGGACAGGTAGTACTGGTTACCAGGATACCAGTAGCAGGCCCTCATAGGAATCTTGACCTGACACAACACTCTCAATATATTTGCAGCTGAATTCCTCAATCCTATTCCTAAATTTGTAAAGCTGCTTTATGGGCTTTAGGCCAAAAAAGTTTGTCTCAGAAGAAATGTGAAAAATGCAAATGCAAAATGCTTTTTTTTATGCGAAATGCAGGATTTAAAAAAAAAAAATATTGCATTTCTGACCCACTTTTGCCATTTTTTTCGGCCACTTCAAGTTAGCAAAAACCTAAAAAAAAATATATCGG
>JAMKCH010046524.1:0-11981 GCA_023653785.1 Ophioderma brevispina
CCCAACATCCACAACTTATATTTTGGGCGGATTGTTTGTATCGATTGACATTATGTTGTGTATACAAGCACCCAAACTGATAATTCTTCCGTGCAATCTTAAAATGTCAGCGCCCGCACGGACGACTGGTTTTGAATGCTTTTCACCCCCTTGTCAGAACTGACCTTGTCGCAAAATCCAAAAGAAACCATAATAAACCAAAAAATGGCTTGGAGAATGTGTATTGGCAAAGACTACTGACCAGAACAATCCGTGGATAAAATTAAAAAGTGGTACAAATTTTCAATCGCCATAACTCGGTCATATGTCTCCTGTTTTGTAACGATTTTTTCAGTGTCGGAAGCCTAATGAAATGCACTTTTCAGATGTTTATTAATTGTATGGGTTCTCTTTTCTTGTATTGAAATAGAGTGCGCTTTTGAGGTTTCTTTTTTTTGAGCACCCGTAAATTGGTCACATAAGGTGTCAAAGTCCAGAAAAAATCACAGTGGAACTTTGTGGGAAATTTTTGTACAGCGGGGGTCAAAGGTAAAAACGGTCCTTTTTTTTAGTCACTGGTCATGAGAATTAAAAAGGGCATAGTTTGCCTTATCTACGACATTAGTTTTAGGACGTTCAAGTGTCATCCTGGGGTAATGCTTTCATAGTGCTCCGATTTGACAAACTATTCTCAAATTGTTTGTCAGGGCACTCTATAGGGCAAATCCTATAGCAAAAACATACAGATTCTCTCTTCATTTTTAGTATGCAAATTACATGTTAAGCATTAATGCACCATAGGATATGGAATATCTAATTACATGAACAAATGGTGAAAGGAGTCAAGTATCAGATTCCCCTGGTCTTTTTGGACTATAAGAAGAATTTGGGACCAATTTTGAAAAGAGCGAGCATTCTGAAATTTACCCCAGTATCCCTTGAACGCTTTATTGTCCGTAACTATTACTATGACCCACAGGTAGGGCGAACTATACCTTTTAATCCTTATAACATGGCCAAAATGTTGTTATAGATTTCATTGCAATTTATATCTACTTTAATTTCCCCCGTACAAATCATACCCCCTGCAAATATATACATTCTTCCCCCTACTTCTAGACTTTTGATATGTTATTCTCTCATCATTTCTAAGTATGACAACACCAAAATTGTTTTCTGTTTCAACTATTTTGAGGTAAAACCCTTATCTTATTAAATTTCATGCACGATTCTCTTCTTCATTCCGCGCCAGGTTTCGGGAGCCTTGCATGGACCAATGATACATGGAACAATGGCCCATTTGAAGGTGCGTGGTACGCTCAACATTTCGTGATTTCTTTTAAATTTCCAAATTTTGAAAAAAAAAAAAGGCCCCCCCTCGACTTTAATGTTCAAGGTTTTCGGGCCCGCATAAAATATCGTGATGCCGTTAGGATATGATGAACGTAAAATAGAAAATCGGCATGGTAACTGCCGACTCCCGACCTTTGACCCCGTCAATATTTTCGGAAATTGTCTTTTAGTATTTTGAAAAATAGTTCTAAGATATTATTTGATATTTACAAATAGAAAACATGCTTGTTTACCTCTATCAAATAATTTCACGGCGTGGATTGTTATTGCTATATTGCTGGAATAGTTTTTGATTAAACATAATTATTAAACCTAATCGTGATTTGTCAAGGTCAGATTCTCTAAAAAAGTGGCAAAACCTTCCACAATGCATCATAAATCTGTAATGCCGATTTCGCTTATTATAACGAATCGATTCCCTGAAGATTGTCCCCACACATTTTATCATTATGTTGACATGGAAAGCTCACGATTATGGACCGAATTTTACGTCAAAATAGATCAGGTATCTGAAGGCTGATTTAAAAAAGTTATACTCAAGATACTTATGATGTCATCCTTTCGACCAATGAAAAGACAAGAACATTCCTTTCCTCATAATAATTTAGGAAGGAGTGGTACTATTGAGTGGATTTTGCGAGGGATTTTTTTAGTTTTGCCCATGTCATACTTTATCTTCAGCGATTTTTAAGCATAAACCTGACCTTGAAAGGGGGGGCTTAGGGAACTCATTTTTATGGTATTATAATTTGCGTCTTCGTGTTACAATCCACTAACTAGAAGAAATCTCATGAATATGAGTCTCGCAACGGCATCAATTTTTTTTAACTAGCCCGAGCTTTTTCAAAATGGTTGCCATCTAACCTGCAAGATTCGCAATTTATGAGTCCTTGACCTCCCGGCCACTATGACATCAGTCCCTTTATCATCAACAACCATTAATATAAAATCGAATTCATCAGTTTCCAGTGAGTCGATTATTTGCATTAACATCCCCAGCCAGTATCCTCTTAATTACTTGTGATTGACCCAAGGAGCGACTGCCCCTGGCAGCACACAGTGTGGCAGTACGACCGCCTTGTGTGATACGAGCAAATGTCCTGGCTCATCTCTTCGTGGTGGGGGTGACTAGCTTACAACCTCGATTGCCTGTTACGAACGAGTCAGGGTGGCTAGGAGAGGATTGACTCATCTGCCAAGCTAGTTTCAAATCGAAACTGTTAGTCAGGTGGATATGGTCCAATTTATGGCCTGACCGTAAGTTGAGTATGGACAACAATCCAACTGAGTGTATACGCTACTTACAATACAACTACCGGGATCAAGATACAAGGACAACTGCTCAACAACCTTCGTTTCGCTGATGACATAGTTCTGCTAGCGGATACAGAAGAACTACAAGAGCTGGTAGATGGAGTATATCAGTGGAGTTCAAATTTCGGTACCCAAATAAATATCGGTAAAACAGAAGCCCAGGTATCAGCAAAACACATCACGATGTCAACATCAACATTGACGGGGCAAAGTTGAAACAAGTGGAACAATAGGAACCAATTACTGAATCAGGACACTGAACAGATGACATCAGTAACAGGATTGGAAAGGCACTTGGTGCATTTCAGAACCTTCACAAAATATGGACAGCCAAAGAAATCGCTTGTTCAAAAAAAAGTTGAACTGTACAAGGTCCTTATACTCTCCATTCTCTTGGACGTATCATAAACCTGGACTCTAAGGACAGATGAGAATAGATTACTCCACTTTTGAATGATGCGTCTCAGAAAGATCCTTGCCGTGACACGATTAGATAGGATCAAGAACAGTAAAATTCGTGAAACCCTTGGGACTGAATGACAGAATACTAGACAATCTCCCAAAGGAGGCTCCGATATTTTGGGCATGTTAACAGGATGACCCCCACACGATACCCAAATCTACTTTTGGGAGAAATCATCCAAGGCGATAGGGGAAGAGCGCCCAAGAAAAGTCGGTTATATTTATTGTTTTCAATTTGTGGAAGTGATTTCAGTAATGGTCTAATTATGTCTGAATATGTTTATGCCATTGTGGCCCTTGAAGAGAAGTTGTATGAATTTCAGGTACAAATCAACTGTTATATTACCCTCAAAATTTTGATTAAAATATTATTTTCTCAATTTTATTTGAGAAAAGATTTCTCATGGGAAAAGTACTTTGTTTATGATGAAAAAGATAGCAGGGGATTCCCCTCTAGTGTTGTTTGTGCAAGGTACACCTGGTTAAATAGATTGCACAATAAGGGAAATGGGGAATTCGCCCAAGATATAAACTTAGTAACTGAGTCAACTTGTTTATGCTTTAAGATTCAAAACATTTAATGATTGGGGGATTCCCCCATAGAGTTATATATGTGAAGTGATGTAATTCAGATGATGTAATTTATGTGAATTCCAATTGGTCAGCTAGTGCAAGGTTTGTTTATGCATGATGCTGTGGTAATGTCTATTTTAAGACTTGGGAACTTTGTGAAAAAAATGGTATAAAGTTGAGTTGCAAAAGTTTTGATTCGCCAGCAGTTGTAATCTGGAGCTATATCACTTAACACTTAACCTGGACTCGTGCTAGGCACATTCATGGGCTTCACACACCAGGGAGTTTAGGGATAAAGATAAGCAATCACTGACCTCCCGGCGGTAAACAAGTGTGGGCGCATGAGCTGATATCGGGTTGCAGTTAACTTGATTTACGGCCTCGTGGCGAGACACTCTGGCTAGAAAATCTAGGGCCATCTGCGGTCAAAATTGCAATGTCTTGCATATTTGAGAAATAGTTCCAGTTGACTGGCCTAAAACAATGGAACCACTGAAGTGAATCTGGGTCAGAAGAAGTGACCCAAAGTCCAGGCAAAGTTAACCTGGACCCGTGCTAGGCACATTCATGGGCTTCACACACCAGGGAGTTTAGGGATAAAGATAAGCAATCACTGACCTCCCAACGGCAAACAAGTGTGGGCGCATGAGCTGATATCGGGTTGGTTGCAGTTTCATTGATAAGCGGCCTCGTGGCGAGACACTCTGGCTAGAAAATCTAGGGCAGTCTGCTGTCATAATTGCTATGTCCCGCTAGATTTGAGAGACTGTTCCAGTTGACTGGCCTAAAACAATGGAACCACTGAAGTGAATCTGGGTCAGAAGTGACCCAAAGTCCAAGCAAAGTGATACACAGTATAGTTATAGCTAGTTTTAATCTACTATAATGGTAGATTTATGTTATACATAGTGCCAGGATTTATAATAACTTTGGATGCCACCGGAGCTTGATAGCTGATGAACTGTCTGCTGTCGTCTTTTAAGCCAGAAGAGCTTCAGTTTTGATATCAGGGATATAGGGATTCCAGTTTGTGGTCCTAAATGAGGACATTTGCGGCAGACTGATGGTGGTAAAATACCTGGATTTTCTTACTGTGGAATATTAGTGTCGTCGAGGGAAAAAAACCTTGTCGTCTTGAACTGCTGGACAAAATTACCTTCAAGTCTCAGAAGATTCGCATTGGAATATACCATGGATATTTATGTGAACTTATGCGCTGTCATTTTGGAGTCTTCGCTGTGAGGACATATCATCGTTGAACTGCAACGCTTCTTGCAAACACTGGACAATATTGAACTTTAAGTATTATAATCTTAAATATTGTGTGTGATTTTATCGTAATTTTGTTTTGGACATACCAAATTCTTGAACCAAACCAATTGAAAATCATTAAAACTGTTTTATTATATCAAATTTAGATCGCCTGTGCACAGGGCTCATTTATTTGTGTTTGAAAGGTATTTCTGACCTTTGACGTCTACGAGACGTCATAACAAACTGAAAATGGATATTTAAATAAATACTTTGGAAAGACATTTCAGGAGAAGATTGCAAACAAAAAGTTATTACCAGACTTGTGTAAAAAAGGACGTAGCGACAACAAAGTAATTATAATTAGAAATAAAGGTTTACTAATTATGGTAACAACAAAAGATTTTAGAATTCAAACACACACAACAGCAACAGAACAGAAAATTAAAACAACATTCCACACAAGGCAACAGCAAACAAACAAACAAAAAAGACTACGACGTTGTCTACTTCTGACTTAACTTACTACAAAATAGATTTACTTTATGGTTGCTCAGTTGGAGTTGTGGCATCTCTTTCTTATCTCATTAATAAGTTGCGATTTTTCCTCCTCTTCGGCATCATCAGTGTATCTTTTGAGAGGTACCTTGTCAGCTATCAGTGGGGCCGTCAGTTCCTTGAGCCAGCCATCAAGCTGGTAGTCATGTTCCACCAGGATTGGTAGGATTTCTTTCTGTAACTTCCTTGCGTAGGTTGCTTCTGCAATCAAAGATTATTCGAAAAATAGTATTTTACAGGGGTAGAAGTAATTAAAATCCGCCGTGCTCATAGTCTGGCTACAAGGGTAAAGAATAGGTCACTCGATTCATTTGACTCTTCACGCAACGTTAGTATCGTCTATGAAGCCCCGAGTGTAGCTCCCGGCGGACTATATCTGCTTGAATGGCGGATATTGGTTTCCAGTATGATATTGTTGATTTCGATTTTTTATATTCATACTTCTATCCAAACAATAATTATATTTATTTTCTATCCCTTTTATAGATTGGCTGGTCCAGATCGCACACACAATGAATTTAGGTATATTCATCTCAGCAATGAATGCTGCTTATGCACTTTGTGTTATCCAAGCGACCGTGCGACTATCTTCCCTTTCAGAGAGTTAGCAAGCTGAAATTGAGGGTGTGCTGGATTAAAAATCGTATTTAGACATTTAATCCCAGATTAATCGCTTGTTAATTTGAATCCTGTACAGTGTAAAAATGTGAATGTTTCTCTAACTTGTTAGTACACGATGCATTTGAAAGTAAGTACTCGGACTAAGATATAGCCCTGAATGACTTGGGACATGACAAAACTATTGACATACATTTTAACACCATCTGAGCACTTTCAAATCATTACCACTGTATCAAACTTACCCCCTTATATTTTGTCAAGATTTTGAATCCAGCACCCTCAGATTAAACGAAATGCTAACAAGATTTGATTGAAGCACAAATATTGAAATCGGAACCAGACTGCTACATGAGTATTACACTTTTGAAAAGGTTGCACATTCTATCCGACAATGCTTTCACCAAAATAACACAAATCGACTGCAAAACAGTTCTGTTGAAAGACATATGTCCTGATCTTTATAGTCTAGCAGATTACATGGGTTCCCATGCACCCCCTTAAAACTAAATTCTAACATCTTAAAGGAAATAGGTTTTAAATGTCTGGAGTCCAATGTACTTGATAGCAGAAAGAACTTCTTGACAAAAAAGACAAGTATGGAGTGCGTGATGTCTTATGGAAGTCTGGCGTCACCAGAGGAACTAAGATTTTGCCGGAGATTTTGCCTTCTTCAGAGCCTGTGTGGAAGCGTCTTACAGTATGGTGCGGCAACATGGACTACGACGAAGGAGCTCCAAGACCATGTAAATGGCACATTTACCAGGCTCACTCATGTCAGACATCTCTTGGAAGAAACGTCCTACCAAATATCAGATCTATGCTGATAAGTCTCTGACATACCTCTCTCTACAATGTGGTACAGGAGAGCGCACCGTTCGCTGTACAAAGTGCAAATTGCTTTCGAGCCAAGGCCAGAATACATCAGACCTTCTTCTGTGAAGAGACTGCCATGTCCAAGTAGTGGTAGTAGACCACCAACCTGGCATGCTTTGCAGAGATACCAGCTTCACTTTGAATGAAGTGGGATGACAGCAATGCAAATTGGTCCGTGAACCAATTTAAAACTGCTAGCGGGTCTGAAAGATCATGAGAACCTAACTTTCCCAGGTAGGTGTAAAGGAATTCTCTTTAGAATAAGATAATTGTGTGATTTAAAACTAACTTGGTACTCTAGATTGGTGAACATTACTCTCTGCCTTTGTTCCCTGTTGTATACACGGTCAGTATACCCTGCAATATTATTTCTAAGCCAGTCTAGGCCTACCTGTTTGGCACTGGACGCTTTCTTTATAACTTTGTGATATACACATCAGCATCAAGGTAGATCTACTCACAGCTTCCATCCTTGTCAAAAGGTTACCCTCTAAAATTACAGTAAAAGTAAGATGCCGATGTTAGTAAATGATAAACATGTAAATAATAAAATGTAAAATTCACAAACATGAATTTTAGTTTGCTATGCTGGTGTTTCACGTCAATATAATAATAAATATGTGCCGATCAAGAATTTTACAACGCTTATAGAATCTGCATCTGTCGTGATCTGGGACTAATTGCGACTGCAATGCAGTCAAGTTAAGCCAACCAAAGAGCAAGCAACATTTATTCCAGAACACATATTGAATTGTGAAGACCACATTTTCATATTCACACTAAAATACTTCAGAGTTTTCATATCCACACTACTAAACAGATCTTGGCCTTTAAATATCCAATTATATTAGAATCTACATGTACTGCTGTCTGAACTAGTTCTCATTTATATGAAGGTATTTGAAAGGGAAGCTGCACAAGATCCAAGACCAACTCTGCATGTTGTGGAGATGGGTACAAATCAATCATTTAAATTGTCACTCGTTGCCTATTTAAAACAGGCAGTGACCTTTCGTGCTTGTCCACAAGCCTACACGGTGATGGAGTAGAACAACGATTATTACCGAGCTTATCGATATCCAACCACACGTTGATCCCAGCAGCTTGCAGCTTATCTCTAAGACTCAGAGCTTGCTTCTGATTAGATCGTTGATAGCTTATCATTAAATGAGGAGATCCTAGATCCTCTCGTAAACGGGCCCACGGCACTTTCTTCCGGCGGGAAAGCCATGGAAAATACGAAGCCTCTAGATCTTCCTCCTGTTTAACATCTGCGTGGATGTCAATGAAACCTAAAGTCCACAAGAGACCAGTACTGGCATCACTCACTGTACCATTGTCGGACGATTGCAGCTGAGTCAATACTACGAAAGACAAAAACAAAATATTAGAATGTCCATTGAAGAGCAAAGCTCCCCACCATTCCAAGTACCAGTTTTATTTTACTGATGTTTTGTATTATAAGTTGCTAAGGGTGCGTGGTATGAGAAAATTTCTGATCGCCGATATAAAAACGATTCTTTGATATTTTGCCTTTCCCGAAATAAAAATGTCCTTAGTGTTATCCATAGAAATAATAATTCACAAAATATTCCAAACTAGACATTCATCATAGTTAACTTACGTTTCATGGTATCAGTATCTTGAAGACGTCTGGTAATAATAGGAACATGACTCTCTACGAAGGCCAGCTTCCATAACGTCTCCACAACAGTCTGAGGGTACAGCGGATGATTCAATGCTTCCATGTGAAGTATCTGTGTGATGACAGGCACGCCTCCGCTTTTCACTATCTCTGTTCTGCCCGCATCGTTGACTGCTAGACGATTTATGGTATCCAATAGTTCATAAATTCCTTCTGTGTAAGATCTACCACGTACGGTGAAACGCAGCTTGTAATCTTTTGCTTGAGCAGCTACTCGCACCAATTCTATGAGCTGAGTGATACATTGGTCTGTTGTTGCCAGATCAATGGCTTCTTTTTCATTCACAAGATACGCCAGGATTGAAAGACTTTTTACCATGAGAATTAACTCTTTCGACTTCAAGAACTTCATAAGAATAGCAACAGCATTGCACCGCGAAGGGTGGTACGTACAGTATCATCTTCGCATTTTACGCAATTGCTCAGGACGTTGAGGGTGTCAATGGTGGGTCGGAGGTCATGGCCAGTTTTCACCTCCTTACGCGCATCTTCTTCTAGTTCTTGAAGCAAAATTCCAGTGACTCCACTTTTGACAAGTTCTAATCTTACGAAATCACTCTGCTTAGATGTTGTTAAGATCCCGCACACAGCTTTAATGTTGCCCAGGTTGGGTTTTCCATCTGGACCTTTGTCGCTTGTTCCATCTTGAAACGTCTTCAGGATCTTTACAACAAGTTGACCAAACTCATTTATGATAAGGTACTTGCCTAATTCAAGTCCGATTGAACGATCTGTCGCAATTAAGGTGACGTTGAGATTGGCGATCGCTTCATAGGCTTCTTTTTGACCGAAGTCGTTGCAACTCATGAGGAAGGGAGCGAAGGTTTAATTTTAGCTTTGATATCCTCTAACGTATTGGCCATGCCTTCAAATTGTCGTCTGATTATCGTTGGCTATCTATTGGACTTCTCGTATTTGAAGCATCGTTATGATGTATATATTAAATTATTGTGTTCTTTTGATATACAGCACATTAAACCCAAATATAAAATATTTAACTCGATGTTTCACCTAGACTACTTGGTATAAGCAGGTTTTAGTGTTCGTTCGTTGTCAAGTACATGTTGTCAAGAAAGGTTCATAGTCCATAGTTCATTTTGTTTCATGAGAATTAATTATTAATACCAATTGGAGCAAACAAACAAAAGCCACTCATCTTTCTGAAACTATAGTTTTCCCATTTTAAGATAAACAAAATGCTGTGTGGGATCTCAGACGAGCTCAGACTGTACTGAATTACAGACAAATAAATATTGACTCTTCGTTTAGAACTGTATTTTGCTTTATTTTTATTACTGTTGTTGTTGTGTGGCCCGTTTAAGCAGAGTTGTTTTGCAAAAACAGAATCCATTCAAACCAAATTCACATGGATTCACATGACAAGTAAGTCATCTATCACTGTACCAAATTCATACGCAATTACTTAATTAACAGTAACTTTGGAATTGAGGCTATAGTAGGGTTATAAACGAGAATCCCATTCTAGAAGTTTGGGGAAGAAGGTTTGAAGATGTTTTTCTATAGTTTGAAGGGTGCTGAATCACAATTGTTTAGGTCCAACCTCTGGGAAATGTGGGGAAGTTTGTAAAATAAGGGGGGAAATTAGTACAGGGGTAAATTTGAAGTCAAGTCAAAATGTGTTTCAATGTGCACCAATGTATTTGTCTCTTAATAAGGATTAAAAAAATATAGCCCTTTTAAGAATAAAGGTCATCCTGTGGTAAACCTTACCCAGTGCTCCGATTTTGTTGAAACATGTGTCAAATTGTTCGTCTTGCCTTATTTTACAATGTTTGGCATTTTGGTTTCGAAATTAGTGGGCAAAATGTAACAATAGAGCAGAAGCGGACTACATCTAAGGTTTGACACCTTTAGTAGTTAGTAATGACCCTCTACATCAATTCAAAGTAGTTAGTGGTGTCAATTGTGGTGTCACTTTTTCAATAGGGGCCAATTTAAGTTTGCACAGGGGTCAAACTTTTAAATTACTCCAATCATGTTTGACCATGTACATGCCATATAGTCTAAGGATTAAAAAATGTATAGTTTGTACCATCTATGAAAATTGGTTTTTATGAGTTATTGGGTAAAATGGCTCTGTGTTGATGGTTTCACACATGTTGGTATACAAACCTTAAACAACAAATCGGACTTCTTCCCATAACTCTTTTCCCCGTGTTCTTGAGGCGTCCCTTTAATTTATTGCATATATCAATATGGGTTCTGCCTGCAAATGCGGAATGTTATAAATACAAATTCTTCTACACATTGTCTAACAATGTCATCAAGCAATAACGCACGATCGTTAAAATTCTGGCTAACAATATGGCCATGAAATTGTACGTTTTGCCTCCCTATCACTGTAACTTTAACCCTGAAGAGCTGATTTAAACCGGGGCCAATATCAGAACAGTCCAAAGAGGTTCTATATAGAATAGAGAGGCAAAACGTTCCGGGTCATCTTTAGAAATTCCTCGTCTCGCATGTTTTGCCGACCACAAAGAAAACATAGAGTACCAACATAGAAAGCAATGGGGCCTGCCTCCGCTTCTTTCCAATACTGTGGGTGCCGCTATTTGCATATACACTAATCGGTAGTGAACAAATTTGATATATGTTTAGAGAGAGGGGCCAGATGTCATAATAGGCAAACCTGGATCATTGTGCTCAGATACTCTTTTTTCTCATATGGCATGCGCGCGTTAGTGAAAAGATTTTCATTGAGGGGCGGGTTTATATTTAAATCAAGACGACCGACGTTTATTTCATTTCGTTGTGTGGCTGGACCATGGGTAGGACAAAATTTACCACCCATGCACCCCACATCCAACAACTGAAGGTTGGTCCGGAATTGTGTATCAATTGACATTATGTGGTGTATACAAGCACCCAAACTAATAATTATTCCGTGCAATATTCAAATGTCAGCGCCAGCACGGACGACTGGTTTTGAATGGCTGACACCCCCTTGCGAACATTACGTTTTTTCTAGGAACAATACATAGTATGCCAGCGATTACGAAAGCGTTTGATGGGGCAGTGGAACAAATTACAAGCTTCTCTAACTGGACAAATGCAGTGCTCACATAAATGTGGAGAGCTCTTAATGGATAAAGAGAATCATCGAGGGTTGACAAACCAAAGGACGTAACGCACTTTTTGGTGATTTTGAGGTTTGGTACCAAAAAAATATCGGTAACACACCTACTGATTCTGAAACCATGAACCCTTAACTCAAGTCGACTTGTCTAGTGGCCTATAAAGCAAATAACACTTCACCACATCGCAATGG
>JAMKCH010046525.1:0-11189 GCA_023653785.1 Ophioderma brevispina
TGCTTTAAGCTCACTTCAGAACAAGAAAGAGGGATAAAGAAACAAACAATAAATTATATCTAAATACTATATATATGCGAATAACAACAATGACAAGAAATAATTATATAATGATAACTATAATAATTTGAATAAATAAATGATATAAAATGATCAAGAAAATTTTGTCAAAGGGACGGTAAAAAGACGGAACCTGAATTATGTAATCTGAAGTCCCTCTTGAGGTGTTTTCACACCCCAATGTTATTTCTCCCAATTTCCGGGATTCATCTTTTAATATATTTCTTTCAACACCTCCAGTTTCCGATTTCTGGTACTTGGTTTGTAAAATAGAAATATATATGGCCTATTTCTATGCCCATTTTTGGCAAGACGTACTTGTGTAGGCCTATAATTAATCAATGCGTTTATGTGAAAAGCATACGAAAACTGCATTCATACTAAACTTTTTCAACCATTCTTTCGAATGAGTATATGTTGAGCGGCGTCATGGTTCCATTGTGCCGCGTTTTTGGGAAATGGAGTGTTCCCGTAGCCGTATACGGCTACCTACCTAACCCCGGGGTTCCGTCGCCGTATACGGCTATAATAACCAAAACGGGCTTTGTGGTTAGGTAGCCGTATACGGCTTCGGAGCGTCCAAAGTGGAATCGTTATATAGCCGTACACAGTCATGCGTGACAAGAACGAATCCATGCCATACTCCATGAACGACCGTGAGTGCAACAAGAAGATTTCACACATGTCTCTAAAAAATCGAAGTCTGATTTTTTTTTGCCCTGATGCAAAAGCTTTCCTAAAAAATATCCTCATTTAGAAGGATGAAGCTGAGAAATTTTTCCTTTGGTACAAAATTGTGCAAGTTTTCTAATTTCGTATAGTGCCTGAGCAAATACGAAATTCCGCCTTTTAAACAGTGAATATAAGCAATTATGAATTAGGACTCGCACAGATTTTTTGGACTTACCCTCCCGATCCCTAGCCTATCCATTGGCACACAATAATAACACAATAGACCACCTATAAATGTAAAAAGTTTGCCTTAAGAGCACACGAAACCCGAGACGAATATCACTAAATATTATTCGTCTCAGATAACACAAAAATAAAGTAGATTAAGGATAAGAGGAAACAAATATAATAAATTAAAAAGTGACAAATAAAAACAAATATGGATTACAAATATATAATAAATAAATAGAAAAAGTATCATAAATAAAAAAAAAAAATATGCTGTCTTCTCGACAACCCGGTATTTCTCCTGAAGAACGGGAAAAGAGTACCGACCTTAATTTTCGACAATCCCGGCATTGTTTTTTTTTCAGTATTTTCACATGTACATTGTACACTCAAAATACGTCTTCAAACATTTTCAATCCACGTAAATTTTTTAAACACAAAAAATGAAGTTTTAAAATCCTTTAATAAAAATAAAACAAGTTTTTTTAAAAAACGGTTCTTGCGACAGACCCCGAGGACAGATCGTTGACGGAACGAAAGTACATTTTTGCCTATTTAAGGACTTCTTTTATGAAGGCCTAAATGGTTTTAACTATTCCCGATCATTTTTTTAGCCTATGAAAAAAATTGGGAATACTAGTCATATCATAACCTTCCCACAAAACGCCGAATCTCACAACCACTGTACCACGAATGCGGCCCGGATGCGGCTTTGGATGGAATTTTTTGTCGACTCTACAAATGAAGAGACACAACACTAGAAAATACCGAACAAAAAACGGAATTGTTTATTGGCTAAAGTGCTTTAATTGCAAGGGACTACTGGGAAATATAGTTTAACGTGACGGAACACACCTACACATACCTTGTGTTACATCCACTCTAACTATATTCATGTAGTGGTCCTTTTGTTAAGACTAAATACTATTCCTTCTTGAAATTCTGCCCATTTGCAGTTTACACGGCAGGAATAATCCGACATTTACCGAGATGTTTCCGCAAATGTCAATGCTTTCAAAAATACGAGTACTATTCATTAACAATATTTTTTTTCAAAAAAACTTCTGATTATCGGTTGGATGCACTTCAAGCTAACCCATCGATTCCCCTCTAATTGACATTGATTGATATGCCAATTATAACGCATTAGAAGTAACAACACATCGTCGTTGGTTTGAGCGATACCGTGTACTTCAAAGCAATACTTGTTATTCCCTGGCAATCAGTGGGCAAGCACATTCTTTGAAACGAAAGAGTACACAAAATTGTTTCAACCAATTTCATTTGAATCTGTGTCGTTGTTGTTGTCTTCATAACATGCACATTGTTTTTTCGTAGAGGAAAAACTTGCACTTTTGAAGTCGAATTGCTCAAGAACAAAACAACCTCGTTTCACCGGTCACGGCTTGCGCCCTCTTTAAACATTGTTCACTAGATACGATGGTCCTTAAGGATGGTGCGTGACGGCTCTCAAACACTCCCGGGCTATTTTACCGTATACGGCTACCGAACACTGGGGTTAGGTAGCCTTATACGGCTACCGACACTTCGTTTGGGGAAATTGCATTCTGTTAGTTCCAAATAACATAACACCCCAGTCCTTTCTTTCAATAGACTAAAGATGACTAATTACTACTAGATTTGGGTAAATAAGAACAATCCTTTTCGGATTATTTCCTTGTAAAAACACCCTCCTATATAGTTTGACCGAGCTTCCTTGCAGGATACTGCAAAGGAAAGTATATGCCAGTGAGAAGATAATATAATATGTAATGGCAGCAAATTGGCAGCCATTTTGGTGCCTTTTTGGCTGTTTGACTTACAGGAAAACAACCAATGATTTGATTTAAACAAACCACTGATGAATTCTTTAACCTCAAAACATATTCAAAACACGCGATATAGCTAATTATATAAATGGCGGCCAGTTGTGGATTTTGGCTTGAAGGAAGTCATCAGTGATTTAGATTTGTACATGGTTGGATTCTTTGACCCCCCAAAATATATCAAAACCACGAAAATCATCAACACTCTACTTTAAAAGCCCGAGATAAGCGAATCAGTTCGGCAAAGAACCCGACGGGATTTTACGCGCGTCCCGTTTCGTCCGACTTCTACGAAAGCCAAATTGGGCCTTTCGTAACACTAAAGTCAAAACTCCTTCCTGTTACGTGATTGGTCAATAAATCACCCTCTCCACGACTAGGTGGAATTTCAAAATCAAAGGTCTACATACAAGCGATCAAAACGGGTGTACAGCGATTCATTCCTGTTAGAGAATCTTTTCTGTATATATTTTGAACCGATCACCGTGCCATTTTTAAAATTTACGGTCTAAAATTTGTATGCGCAATTTTTAACGATTTCAAACTGAAGATGTATTCTTCAAGCCAGTCGGCATGTACGTATGATCATAAAGCGGGCGCGCGTGGGTCTATCGCCTATAACCATTAAAACTCAGCATTGTATACCTATACACAACATGCTGAAATCCTAAATTTTTAAACCTCTAGGAACATGATCATGATGATAATTGTAATTAAATACATATTACGTTTGTTTCTAAACATACCTTTTTCGGAGTATAATGGCGCGAGCAAGTCGTCCTGATTCTATTAGTACTATAAAGCCTAACCACTTCCAGTGGCAGTGTGACATAAGTGGCACTGTGTACTCCAACTCACTGCAACTTCACACGTAAAAGCTTAACGAAGCTTCGAACACACTGAAAATTAAACACAATATGAACCAACCGGTGCACAACATATCATACTAACAAGACGTATGGAAATAAGACCTATAACCTTACCGCTACCTGACCAGTATAAACCTACCAGTGGAACAGGCACTTGTGTTGTATGACGGGGTCGGGTTGTATGTACCTGGCGCTAACCGCCCACTACTACTGGCAAGCCGGGTACTGCAGCATGTACAGTCCGCGTAGATAATAAGTCCAGTTGCGAAGGATGATAATCGTGCTAGGGAGGTGATATGTACAATTAAACATTAAACCATCTCCTCTGCTTTCTGTACATTTTTTCGAGTCAAGGAATTTTTGATCTATGCTTCCTACATGCATGTTTGTACACACATCGCTTTTGTTTACATCTGACCGGAGAGAGACTTGTCTCTGTACATTGGATTTCGTGTTTTGTTTTAAAACCATACAGGCTTCAGTGTAAACCTGTACCCTCGGTCCTCGATGGTGTGTTGGAAAACCGGGGGTATTGTGATCATCTTACCACTGAACTAATCCTAGACTTTTTATTTCCAGACGGTTTATTCTTCAAACTCTTAATTTTAACTCATTGTTAGATTTATTAATCATCGATTTACACCGGCTGCAAACACGACTAGGTTGATGTGGACCTTTACAAATGCGCGTTTCCAGTACAGAAATACCGTCAGAAAGGCTCTCTGCGCTTGCGCAGTACTGTATAAAAGCCCATTTGGGCTTTTATAGCGTCCCAAACGGGACTCGCTTAAAATCCGTTTTGGTGTTTTCCCGAGCTGCTAATATGCTGCATCTGGATAAAAAATTTCTTCCCCAAAAGGGATTTAATGGGGATTTTGGATGTTGTTGTATGAGGCATTCTGGCTTATCTGTGCAAACATCAAGCTCAATAACAATTTTTTCCGGGTCAAACCCCCAGGGACCACACAAATGATTGTAACAAAAATCTACTGCCTTCCAGCAGAAAAATTATTGGTGGGATTATATAATTTTCTACTATTTTCAGATTCTTTCAAACTGAGGGTGGGATTATAATTGAGGGTGGGATTATAATGAGGCTGGGACTATACTCGGGTGGTCTACGGTATAGCTACAACTGTGACACTGGCCAAAATAGCCTGTTGGTCACAGTCGAAATTCTAAATTGAGTAAAAGAACTGTACGTTGTGAGTTTGGCTAAAAAAGAAAAATTTTTTAATTATGGAATTGCCTTTTAAAAGGTACACTTTTTTCAAAGTGCTGCATTGTTTTAAGATTTTAAGCTGGTATTCTGAAAGGGAGCTAACTTTAAACCTGGGATTAAAAAACAGACTAGTCCTACATGAGTGGACCCTTTTTCCTTTCAAAATACTGTCAAATTTAAATGTACCGGGAGTTAAATAGTTGGTTGGTTGGTAAGAAAAAAAATTCCTCTTTGAGGGGCTGTTCCGACATATTCATGAGGATTTTCTCACCCTTACAGCCACATTTTTAGAGTATGTTTGAAGGAAAAAGGTCCACTCATGTAGGACTAACCTGGTTTAAACCCGGGACTAAAGTTAGACTCCCTCAGAATACCAGCCTAAATCTTAACCAAAGTAGACATTGTTATTTGGACTGGGCTTCTGGAATAACCCAAGCTTTATTTTTTTTTTCGCTCAACATACATGATGCATCTTTGGTCAGTGGATCTTTAAATAGTTCTTCAGGCAACATTTCCCTGAAGAACCACTCCAAAACCAACTCAAGGAGGGGCATTCCATGCCAATCACAATTCGAGTACACCATCACCTCATGGATTCTTTCTTTTTTGTTTAATTTTTTAGGTTTTTTCTTTTTTTAAAATCTTTAAAATTTGAGCTCTGTACCTCTCCATTTTTCGTTTTACGCTTACAGCATTTTTAAGATCTTTGAAGGGGGTCCACCTCAAAAACATGTATCCGGTGTGAACATTCAATATTCAGAGGTCCATAAGTAAAGAATTACACCACTCAGATCCTTCACACTTGGCATTCTGGATAACCGTTTGTTGCAGATTGCAAATATTGAACCGAAAAAATTCACCTTGCCCCAATTAAAATTACCGGGGTCAAAATGGCTCAAAAAAAAGCCACTCAGACCATACTTTAGGGGGACCATAAGTCAAAAGTAAAGTGACAAACTTCCAAAATTTGGCTGGTAATAGCTAATCTTAATACTACCCTTGTGTACAAACTTATACTTATATCGTTTCGTTGGAAGAAGAGATATAGCTGTCGCAAAATTAAAAAGTGCCAATTTGACCTTGTCTTGGCCCCCCTAAAAAACCAATGTCAGACATTTTGTCTGAAGTATTAGTGACGACGCGCGCGTACCCCGAGTGCCGCCTTTCAGTTGCAGTGGCACTTGTAATTTTGCCTACGCGCAACGCTGAAAGTTGGTACAATGTATAACACCCCCGCGTCGCTACTTCATACTTCGAGCTGGAATGAGGCTAGGGCACCATGTGGAGGGTGGTAGGGGCGACATACTTTGATTATGTGGTCCTGTTGTCTGTCCCGCCTCTCCTCAACTTTGCTGTCTGCCAGCCTCCTGTCCTCACCTGGGACAAGAGACCCCATAGTATCACTTGAATAGGTACACATGGATGTGTTTAATAATATGTATCATTTTGCCACCGGGTGAAGAGTAAAGCAAAGGAAAATTGTAAGAAAAGAATGAATTCATGCTACATCACTCCTTTTTTTGCACCCTTTTGACCTGCAACGAGAAACTTTTGCCTGTCAACTGGAACTTTTTTTCGGCACTTCTGCAAATTTGCCCATTGAATAACCAAGCTGGCTAATTTGATAAAAGCACTAACAGTGATCCACCGAAAGAGTGAACATTTTGATATTTGCAGGAATAGCTTGAAATTGAAGGACAAGACTGTATGACTTTCATAAGGTATATTTTCCGACTGAAAAATTGAGAAAAAGAAGAAACAGCAGTGTTCAAAGATATGAATCTCCATTCAATTACATGTTGTATGTGTTGTCAGATATGCCTACCGTCCCCAACCCATGTACCACACACACTGCACCCAAACCTCTCTCATAACACAAACAATGACAGGTACACACACACGCACGCACACACATTTACAGACAGACAAGCACACACCTTTCTACATGGTGCCCTTTCAAATTCAGTCAGATTCTTTCCCCTTGCTTTACCCCAGACATGAAAAAATGCAGAAAAAATGGCAATCACAAGCAAATTTTGGGACGTCCATCCCATCAACTTGAGCCTTGTCCATCCAATGCCCCCTCCCTGAAAAAAAAATCCTGGTGATGCCACTATATCACTGCAAATAATTACCTGCTTTTACATGTTCAAATTAACCTGCATCAAATACGTGCGGGCCATGGAAGTACGTGTATCTAGCAATAAGTTAGTACAGGGTTAGTAGTAGGACCGTGTCTATTTCCCATCGCTGTCATTCTCCTACAACAAGTGCGACCACGGATTCAGCTCTCCAACTTGTTATATTTTCCCCATTTCTCAATGAAAATATTTGAGTGGCCTACGCTTGCTTGCTTCTAAAATCCCATTGTTCGGCCTCCATAACGAGACTTCATGATTGAAAAGGAACAACGGAAAACAAACAGACAAACCAGTCACAAATAACGGGTAACAAACGCCAACAAATGCATACACAGAGGGGGGTTGTTTTTCACAGAAGAGAAAAGGATATTTTTCCAACTTGCGGGTAACATCTTATTTGTGCAAAAGATAACCTTTCTTCCAAGCCGGAATTGGACCAAATTAAGCGCCCCACCTTTGCAGTTTTTACAAACACCAGACTGTTGTTCCTACAGTCTTCTTTATAATTACAACATCGTCTGTTCTGGAATACCACCCACGTAGTGGACAATAACTTCTTTTGCATATAGAACACCTTGCTGAATAAAGGTTTCTCCTATCTATTTAGTCGGAGGAAATCAAATTTTCTCTCATACTTTGTTGATGAAACCCTTTTATGTATTTCTAAGGCCTTTGGGGGTGTCGAATTCTTAAGTGCAGTTTTATAATGCTCATTATTGTATTGTGTGTACCAGGTAGTGGGGGGATCATAGCGACTGTGGACAAATAAGAGCTTGTATATACATCGTCAATGAAGGTAGGTTCAGAATCTTTGGGAACAAAAAAGAAGAATAAAAAAAGAGAACTAGTGTTATTTACGAAAATGTATATTGAATCCAACTAATTGTGTTCTTGTAATTTGACAGCATGCGAGAGTTGATAGCCCTGTAAAGCAAGGCATGGGGAGAACGAGGTGGCTCATGGATTGCAATTTATTGCTCCTTTCTGACTATCTCTTGAACATTTGAAACATTTCAATTTTTTTTCAGATCTAGGGAACAATTTGAATTAATTGGTTTGCAACTTTGAACTTCACTATACATTTTGCTGAGTGAGTGAGTGAGTGAGTGATGATTGAGTGAGTGAGTGAGGGAGGTAGGTAGGTATTTCTGTAGGGGAGGGAATAAGGGCTGTCGGACGTGTAGGTATTGTATTTTGGAGTCGGGAATAGGAGGTCTAAGTGAGAAAGGGATGATGAGTGTGGCAATCAATCCAGGTCTTTAGGGGTCTGGGGGGAAAGTGCCTGGCATAAGTGTCCACGAATTTAACAGATTTAAAAAAAACAATAAATGGTCTGGGGGGGGAGGTGGGGGTGGAATTTAAATTTGGCATCCCTGTTAACAACACTTTTTTAAAACTGCCATACTAATTAGCACTCGAATGGTAAAAGTACCCAGGAACAATTACAATATTCTATGGTGTTTAATGACTCATGATAACAGTCATTTTTCTATCAGAACTGTGCGAAAACGGTTTGCTGAAAAAGACACACCCATAAAACGAATCCTAACTTACTTCACATAAACTTGCGATCATAAGACAAATCAGGTCCTGAAAGGATATTTGGCAAAAATGTGGTGCAATATCAGCCAGATCCTGTCAATACGTCGGTTATACGTTGTGTTGCATGAGCGTGGTATTCTTGTGTGCGTTTGTATATTTCTGCTTGGACCTCGTGGATTCGATAGGCGTGGTAGGACTAGGACCCCAAATACATGAGAATTAGAGTAAATTTGAATAAATACGTTCTAGCAGTCTAAGGGATTTTTGAAATGGTGCACACATTTGGATTTCAATGCATTTTTCGTTTTCATTCCAAATTTCCTTACGAAGTAAAAGTTCGCATAACAAAATTGCTTAAATGATGTCCTTTCTTGCCATATGGTAAAAATTGAAGGAATTCATCAAACGGTTTTGGAGAAGTCCATCAGTCATATTAATGCCGATTAAGGGATTTTTCCATATAGTGCCACAGGGGAGCTGGCAACCTCGAAAATCCCAACTCTAGTCATCTAACAATCAGGCGTCCTCCCCCTGCATATGTGAGAAAAAAAAAACAGTTTCCCCCCCTCCAAATTCAACAATGACTATCAATGCATTTTAAAACTTTTTTATATCAAAAAACTAAATCATACAAAAAATTTGATTTTTTGCAACATCTGTTGATGTGAAGGTACTGTAATGATATCTTCAGTGCTAAAATCTACAGTGTCCTTATAAGGGTTAAATTTGACATTTTTATTTTAGTCCAATAAGTTTAGCCTTTAGAATGCCCCAATGTGTTTCTTGCAAATAAGAGAAGTACTTGAAAATCACATTTTACTCAAATATGGAACAATCCAAAAGCTGAGTTTGTTATCTTTTTGAATTTAATTGTCATTTACGACTTTAGGCCAGCTTCTATCGCCAGGTGGGGCAGAGGGGCAGACTGCCCCCTCGGAAAAAAATGAGGGGAAATCGGGAAATAAAAGATGATATTCATGTTAAATCAAGCCTTTTTCGGACTCTTTTCGCTCTGCGACCGAGAAATTTTTGCATGTGATCGGGACATTTGTTGAACCTACCGGGAAATTGCCCCCTCGGAAACCACCACGGCTGGCTACACGCCTACTTTATTCAGGAGTTTTGACATAGAGAATGCATAGTAATTGATATGTGAGAGATCTAGATATGTCTTTAGGCAACAGTTCAAACATGAAACCCTAAAATGAATTCGGTCCAAACGCCTTTTAGATCCAAATTGGTTAAGTTGTTGTCCAAAAGGAACATTGTTGAGCTCAATTTTGTAATAAAAGCTATTTTCTCCTTCTGACAAAGTTTTTAATTGAATTTGAAAGATTACAAACATTTTTTAAACATAATTTATTTCCCACTTTAAGGATTTCTAGAAACTCGAATGCATCATATTTTTGTAGAATCACTGATGTGCCTTTTAGAGTCATGTGGCATGGCCATGGGCTCTAAGATATTCTCTCTCAATTTAGACAATCCACAAGAAAAAAAAAATTGAACTTTAATATAAATTTACAACGACCAGTGAATCTTAGTAATTGTACCAAAAGCACAAAGTACCACTCATTCGCCATTTGTAAGGGTTTGGGCCATCCACACACCACACTGCACTGGTTCTATTGTTTTACCAAACACAATCACAATTCAGCATCAATCATACAAACTGTACCGTTTGTGATACACATTAAGGACTTTCCCTCCCTAATTGCATCAAAACTGCAAGATTAGAAAAGTTCAATGAATGCCACGACAAGTATGCACTTTGCATCAAACATCACCATCAGAATAATGTGAAAATTTTGACGCGAAAAGAGGAATGCAAATTTTCCACCAAATGTTTTTTTTAAATGTGCATAAAACTGTTAAAAAAAAAAAAAAAAAAAAAAAAATACTCAAATTCCAAAGTTTGAGTAATTTGATATTTTTGTTTGATGAAGTAAACATGTGTACAAAGTGTAAAAGTAAGCAAAGGTAATGTGTATACAAACAATTTCTGGATCCTGGATTTTATTACAAATTTGGTTGATTTCTACTACGAATGACAATCAATTTGAGATTAATCGTCACACAGTGATTAGTATGTGGACAAAGCCATTCTGTATAATACCAAACAAAAAAATGATATTTTAGAAAATTGAGGACGGCATTATCAAAAAAATCCCTGAGTTAGCCTTTAAAGGGCTCAACCGGGGCATCACCCGATCACCAGCCTCAATTCCACTTTTAACACCATTAAACCTTAACATGTTGATTACCATTGGAAGGCTTGTATTTTCCTCATCTCAATATGCAGATATTTTGACTGACTTCTTTTCGCCATTATGGATGCTTATTTACAAAGGTTAAAATGGCTTTGTTTACAGCATCCCATAAAAATATTTTGTTAACGTTCTCCTGGGCTATGGAAACACGCCACAATCCGCTCACATTAAATGGTATGCTGGATTCAATGAATTTTGGAATTAAAGAGACCCGGACATTTCCAGAAAGAAACGCCCTCATTTTTGTACAGGTTCCAACTTCAGAATGTAGGATGACCCATCCCCCTTTAATCACCTACAAAACGCTTTGACCCCAATCTGTGTACAACCTGCATAATAGTGCTGGGTTAGTTCTTATA
>JAMKCH010046526.1:0-15655 GCA_023653785.1 Ophioderma brevispina
TGGTCAGCGTAACGTGGCCCTAGATCTTTTGGTGAAAAGTCACCTAGCCGGCCACGGTATGTAGGACTTTTCAAAAATGATCCAAGAGCGTAAACCGCTTTCCTTAGTAGTTATACCTGACAGTGGCCGCTATACTAAGAGTTGTGGTGTGGCTGACAGCTTTCGGCCTGTTACGGCTGGTTGGGTGGGCGCGATGAAATCGACTGAAGGAGGATTTTCCCCAAATTTGAAAAGTGGGTGAAAAGGTGGGTTTTAGTGATTTAGGGAATATATATATAGTGCTATAATAAAGTTTTTAAGCTCGCTAAAAATGGTGAAATAATCAATTTTCCACCCTATAATCATATTTTTCGTACTTTCCCTCCAACATAATGGGGATCGTTGGTGACTTATTTTGGTACCAATAATACGCTAAACTCTAAGCTATCTTTAGTACAAATTTTACAGGAATCGGATGTTCAGTAACTAAATCACAGGGGGTGATAATAACTTTTTTGGTTGTACTAATTTAGTTGATCGACAAATTTCGAGCAAAACTCATAGCCCAGTCACCCTTTATCTAAAATGATAGCTCTGCTCACTAAATCTGTGCTGATCATCACCTAAGCTTGTATCCCAGCGTGTCATTACAACACGGGACAGCGGTAAAAAATCCCTCAATTTTCGCCAGTCTTAAGAACTCAAATAAATCCCCTCGTAGCGAATTGTATACGCACCCGATAAGGTTTCTGTTTCTAAGGCGGTGATCGTTTCATTTGGACCGCGATGATCGAACACGGGGAAAAACGATCCCTCCTTGAATAACGCAGACGATCAGTCACAACAACATGGAACGGCATTAAACCTCCACCCGAACTGTCTTGTCAATTGATATTGGAAGACATGTGAATGTGGAAGAACTACGCAATCATAAGCGAAGGTCCACAGACCAACCCCTGATTATCAGACACGTTATTTCTTCATGCAAGTTGGATCACAGCTTTGGTCATTTCAACAATTTTGACTTTGCTAGTGATGAAAAAAACATAACCTGACTGTAATATAAAAAGTTCAATGCACACTGCCATTGGGGGAAAAAACGAGGCATACTAGAGATATAGGTTTTCACATCAGCAAAAGACACAAGTTTTTGAACTTCCTGGCAGCTATCAAATATGGCACAGCCTTGAAAAACTGCAACTGCCCCCTTCAGTCAGAGCACCGGCCAGAAGTGGGCATGGTGTCCGCTCAAAGAATAGGTCTAAGTCAAGCAAAGCATAGGCCTAAGACAAAGTCAAAAAAAACCAGGCTCAAGCAAAAATACAGATAGGACTAAAGAATTAAACATAAAACCTAAGCCAATGATAGGTAGCTTGAGATTCCTGTGGTAGTACCCACATTAGGAGTAATTGAATGTCCTGCTATGAACAGGAAGTGTACGATGTGGGAAAACTGAGGACATTTTGCCCACGTTTGCAAAACAAGAGGAAAGAAGGAGAAAAGGCAGAGGGTTGACACTAATATGACTCGGACAGCGAGGGCATAAACCACATCAACATAGTACAGAGACTTAACCTAGGCAGAGACAGTAACATAAATATCAATAGGCCTAAGACAAACTGAGAAAAACGAGACCCTATATGCAGAGATGCTGATATACTAACAACACAACAGTTGTGTTCCAAGTCGACTGTGGCGAGAAAAGTATAAACACCATCCGGAGAGTTGATAGAAACAAAGATGACACAACCACAAACAGGAGCACCTCCTGAGGATGTGCAACATAATGCCACATACAACTGCGCTCGGCACAGGTAGGAGTGAAATTGGAGAATCTGCAAATGGAAAGTAAGAATTCAGTTCCATTCACAGTTGTAAGATGACCTGACGCCCCTTCTAGGAAGGAAGCGAACCAAACAGAGGTTTAATCACAGTCAACGACAGCAATATCAGCACTCCAGACAACGCGTCAACTTGTGATTTAACATCCTTCACACGTAGGCTATGGGACAGGAACCCAGAAAGAATATACCTTCCCGCCCAAACCGCAGGCCCAAGCGTGGCGGTATGCAACCCCCTAGATATGGAAAGATACAAACAAACCACGGCCCTCAGTCCCGCAGCTCTGGAAGTACTGACCAAGACAGCGGTAAGGATAGCAAAGGAGCAAGGACAAGAAGGGTGCTAAGAATCTAGGGACGGACAGGCTGTCATTGGAAATTGTGAAACGTATGCACGGACCAACGCCCAGATCTATCTATCTACAGACGAAAAGAATTATTGAAATGGAAGAAAGAAGAACTGGAAAGGACCAAGTTTGACATTGTTGGATTAGCGGAAGTAAGGCAAAAAGGGAGAAGGATGTATCACCCTTAACAGAAATGGTCACAATCTCTACTTCAGGAAAACAAACACCTGTCAACACAAGGAGGGGGAGTTCAATAGTACACAAGAGTATATAGCAGTAGTTTCAAAGGAATTTCAGGAAAGAGTGGGCTAAGCTAACTGCAGATACAACAAAAAAGTTAGTACCATCTAAATATATCCAAGCTACTTAACAACAAGAGCCCAGTGCTGATGGGAAGTAGCTGCGTGTCATGAGGAAGAGGACAAGCTAGTCAACAGTAGCAAGAACCACTACCACATCATATGGGCGAACTCCAAGGTTGGATGTGGGGTAATCAAGTAGAGGTAACTTTGGGCTCGGAGTGCGGAACAGCAAGCATCAACTTTTTTAAAGACAGCTGATTGAAAATCATGAACACTTTCTACAAGAAATCGCCCAGCAGGCGAGGACATGGATCTCCCCAACGGAAGTCACAACAAAAATGAAATCGATTACATCCTTACTGTGGGGGACCAACGCCTTACACTTTTCAAAGAGATCAGTCATTAAATCAGTTCAACACAGGGCAGTGACCACCGATGCTTCGAGCTCCGTACGATTCAACACAAATAGAGAGAGAGAGCAAGATGTATGAAGAAACATACAGAAGAAGAAGAAACCAAATGCAAAAGCACTCACAGCTAAAGGCTGTGAATTTCAACTGAAGTTGTCCAACCAAGTTGGATTTATGCAACGATTCGAAACACAGTGCGATACCATCATCGGCAAGTATGGAGATTGCGGTAGATAGAACGAAACTGCTGGCAGAGATAAGCCAACAAGACCTGAAAAGCTCTCTGTGGGAAACAAAACAACCTGAGCGGAGGAAGAAAAGACGACAGATGAAGGGAGTGGAATGGGAATCCCCAACATGTAGATTACACTGAGACTTGCAAGACATCAAGGCGGGCCCGTATGAAAGATGAAATTCATCATTACAATGAGCAATAACAGCTGAAAAGCATTCTTGAAACAACAAAAGGACATTTTAAATCAGCAAGACGGAAACAGTGTATAGGAAGGAAAGAAGAATAGACGAAACAACATCATAGCCCTGAATGAGGAAGATGGCACTCTAACAGAAGATCTCGATAGTATGGTCAAAAGATGTGAAGAGATTTACACCAAACTTACAGCACCAGGTAACCACAAGAAAAACCTTTGCTGAGGTAATGATCACTCCAACAAAAGTGGAAACACCACCCCTTCCATCATGCCTTCCGAAGTAAGAGATACAGTAAAGAAACTAAACGAGATTAAAGCCCTGGAGGAGATAGTATTACAGCAGGGCTTCTTCAAGATGGAGGTGAGCACATTATTGAGGTACTTACAAAACTATTCAACAGATGACTTACAGTTGGGAAGAGTCTCCCAGCAACTGACAGAATGCATCTGAGGTAGTCTCCATAGAAAGGAGATTACATCTGACATCGAAAACTACAGGCAAATCAGCCCTTCTACCTGTAATGAACAAGGTATTCTCACAGGTCCTGCTGAATTTGAAAAGAATGTCTGACACACTCTGGAACAACACCAACCAAGAGACCAAGCTGGTTTTAGACCAGGAGTTCTACACTGATCACAACTGTGTTAGCCAGCTACAAGAGAAAGCCCAATGAGTATAAGATCCGTCAGCGTGCCTTTGTTGACTTGTGAAGGCGTTTTGACTCTGTTGAATTCAAACCACTCTTTCACAGCAATTTTTGAAAACCAAGAGTTGATCCCAGCCTACATCAATCTCTTACATGAACTTTACAGTGGGCTCTTCACCCTAAAGCCCACAAGGACAGTGATTAAGTTCAAGCTAGAGAGGGGATCAAGACAGGGAGACAACATTAACCACCAAAAATCTTCACCCTCATGCCTTCAAGTTGCCATCATAAAGGAGATAAACTGGGAATGAAGAGGACCTCAACATGATGGTGAAAAAATCTCTCTCACCTGTAACTTTGCCCGACGATATTATCCTGATTGCCAAGTCACAAGAGAATTTGAAAGCATGCTAAATGACCTTCCATCACCAGCCAACCTGTCGGGACTCAGAATGCATGTTGGGAAAACCAAAGTTATGTTTAATGACCACACCAGGAAATCCAAGTACCTGGTAGGACGGGGATCGTCATTTGAAGAGGCAACAGCTACATGTACGTGGGACGACGTGGAGGGTGATTGGTGACTTACTGCCTGAGATCAGAAGGAGAATTGAACTAGGCTAGGCAGATTTGCAAAAGATGGAAAAATCATAAAACTAAGTAAGACAAGTAAGATAAATAGACAAGTATGGAGGTAAAGAGAAAGAGAAAGGTGATGTTGTTCAATGATACATTCTTCATGTTAGGCATAACGGCAGTGAAACGCGGCTTTTTGAATACACCACAGATGGAGATGTTTGCAGTTGCCACAGAGGAAGATGCGCGAACATGTTGCATCAGATCAAGATAAAAAGAGGAACAAACTGCGGACCCTCACAGGACAGATGTTACTGATATATCGAAACTTTGCCATTAGGAGTACCAAACATAGATGGGCAGGCCATGTTGCTAGAATGCAGGATAACAGATGGACCAACAGAGTGACAGAGGGCGCCCCGAGTGGGACCCCCAGAGAATGGTCCAGAAAGCCAGGACGTCCATAATAACAAAAACCAGATGGAGAGAAGAAATGACAACAAAACGGTCCAACTTGCGACATAGAATGGCCCAAGATAGAGATTTTGTGGAGCATTCTAGGGAGGGGTTCCTCCATCGTGAGTGATTCAAAGCCCTGGATATGGATATGACCTACTGGCAAACACATCGTCCGAAACAGTTGTACACCGAGTCAAGGCACAGACCTCAACTGATCTCCCGACCATGGATCCAATTCATAGCGAAACCGGCACAATTCGCATCCCAATGGGATTTTGAACATTTATGTAGCAGCCCAGGTCACAGCAAGCTAACGGCAGGTGGTGAAAGTGTGGTAAGACCGCAAAAGAATTCTCACAAAGTCAAAGAAAGCCAACACGGACTATAACATGGCGTTTCTAGATCAAGAAACAACATCATAGCCCTGACTGGAGGAAGATGGCACTCCTAACTGAAGATCTCGATAATGATGGTCAAAAGATGTGTAAGAAGTTCTCACCAACCTCTACAGCACCAGGCACCCACAAAGAAAAACCTTTTGCTGGTCATGTACCCAAAAAAGTGGAAACACCACCCCTTCCTCATGCCTTCCGAAGTAAGAGATACGTAAAAGAAACTAAAGCGAGATAAAACCCCTGGAGAGGATAGTATTACAGCAGGGTTCTTCAAGATGGGGTGATCCCATTATTTAGGTGCTTACAAAGCATTCACGATGCCTTATCAGTGGGAAAGTGGCCCCAGCAACTTGCAAGATGCATCTGTAGTGATTCTCCATAAGAAAGAGATACATCTGACATCAGAAACTACAGGCCAATAACCTTCTACCTGTAATGTATAAGGTATTCTCACAGGTCCTGCTGAAAGGAATGCTGAACACTCTGGAACACACCAACCAAGAGCCGAAGCTGGTGTTTGTAGACCCAGGATTTTCTTCTCTACACGATCACTACATGTTGTTAGGCACTACAAGAGAAGCCAATGAGTGTAAAAGATCCCGCTCAGCTTTGGCCTTTGTTGACTATGTGAAGGCGTTTTACCTCTGTTGAATTCAAACCACTCTTCACAGTCAACTTGAAAACCAAGGAGTTTGACCCGCCTTTTCCATCATCTCTTACATGAACTTTACAGTGGTGCCTCTTCCACCCTAAAGCTCCACAAGGACAGTGATATTCAAGCTAGAAGGGAGCAAGATAGGGAGACAACATTTCACCCAAAATCTTCACCTCATGCCTTCAAGATGCCTCATAAAGGAGATTTACTGGGAAGGAAGAGGACTCACTTGATGGTGAAAAATCTCTCTCAACCTGAACTTTGCCGAACGATCTTATCCCTGATTGCCAAGTCCGACCAGAGGAATTGAAAGCAGCTAAATGCATCACAGCACAGCCAACCCTGTCGGACTCAGAATGCTGTTTGGAAAACAAAGTTTTTTGATGTTTTATGACCACACAGGAAATCCACAGTTACCTGTAGAGGGAAAGTCTTGACGAGGTCCACAGCTACATTACCGTGGGAGACAGTGATGGGTGATGGTGAACTAACTGCCTGAGAGCAACAGATAATGGACTAGGCTGGGCAGCCTTTGCAAAAGTGGGAAAACATCATAAAATAAGTAAGAAAGTAAATAATACGACAGTATGGAGTTAAAGAGAAAGGTGTTCAATAATACATTCTTCCTGTTTATGGACATACGGCAGTGAAACGCGGGCTTTGAATAACCCCACATGGAATCTTGCAGTTTCCCAGAGGAGATGGAGCGAATCATGCTTGCCATCAGACTCAAAATAAAAAGAGAAACTGCCTGGATCCGAATCACATACAGGGTTTCTTGATGTTATCGACGCATTAGTGAAGTACCAAACAGAGATGGCGGCCATGTTGGCTAGACTGCGGATAACAGATGGACCAACAGAGTGACAGGTGGAACCCTCCAGAGAATGACCTAAAGCCAGGACTTCCAAAAACCTATGGAGAGACGAATGACAAAACAACTTGTTCCACTTGGACCAAGAATGGCCAGAGATAGAAATTTGTGGAAGCATTCTAGGGAGGGGGTTCCTCCATCGTGAGTGATCAAAGACCTGATATGGATATGTACCTACTGGAAAACACATCGTCCGAAACAGTTGTCCACAGATTCAAGGCACACTGACTCAACTGATCTACCGACAATGGACCCCAATTCACAGCCGAAACTTTCACACAATTCGCATCCCAATGGGATTTTGAACATTTATGTAGCAGCCCAGGTCACAGCCAAGCTAACGGCAAGGCTGAAAGTGTGGTTAAGACTGCCAAAGAATTCTCACTAAGTCGAGGAAAGCCAACACGGACTATAACATGGCGTTTCTAGATCATAGAAACACCCCAACTCAAGGTCTCACCACTACACCAGCTCAGAGACTTATGAATCGCAGAACAAGAACTTTACTTCCGACTGCAGAAACTCTGTTGAAGCCAAAGGTCATCGATGAGACCGAGAACATGAAGCGACGAATCCGCTAAGTCACGAAAAAAAACTATAACAAGGTTTTGCTAAAGATTGGTGAAACCGGCTTGAAGATGGTTTCGTAGTACGCCATGGACACCCCTCATCCAAGGGTAAAAAATTCTTGGCAGGAACCAGAAGGCATCAGTCACCAGACGCCTTGATGAAAGATCCTATGGGGTAGAGACCCCTAAAGCGTTTACCGTAGCAACAGAGTAGACTTAAAGAAAACTCAAGAACAACCTCCTGTAACCGTGCCTGTAACTCCGGCAAAGAACTCTGAACCAAAGATCAAGCAAAAGACTTTAAATAACCAGAATCAAAGACAGCAAGAAAACAGTCCCAAGAAACCAGACACAGCCAAGAAAGAAGACATGAGGACAAAAAAGACCAGTACAAAGAGACCAGAGTCACCAAAGAAGAAGATATCCAGAAACCACCAAGTGCTTGTAGATGAGAATGTCAATAATTATTTTTTTTTTAATTTGCCATATCCCAGTTCGTGTCATTTATTTGCATCGAATGCTCCCCAAGTTGTATTACATCTCCGTTCAGGTATCTTGGCACATTGCCCTCGAGTATACAAAGGGGCCCGTAGCCAGTACCAGGAAAATAGTGTGCCCTATTCCCGATATAAACCATGTAGTATTTGTTTTATTACACCTCACTGTGACTCTGGGGACGAGGTTGTAGGGAAACTGTTCAATCTATTTCCCTAGGGAATAGCACGCGTAATAGGAATCAGCCAATGAAATAGCATGATTATGTTCATGAATATTCATGAGGTGTTTGTAAAATAACATAATATGGCGCATCTCATTCACTTTTGTTGTCTGATCGATTTCATCCCTCTTTTCCCGGATTGCTCCTGCCAAAATACCTTATGATAATGCACAACTTTTGCTTTCCGATACATGTGTACATTAAGTTGTTCTTTTTTCGTGTTGGTGAATAGAGTATATTCTACATGTATTTTGCCCACATTTATATGTACTTTTTATTATATTATCCTTTAGTTTTTTATGACACCACCGATGCCTGTTGTTCACGCTCTTAACCGGTCTCGTTTTCCCCTCCCATTTTGGTTAGCCATGTCGATCATACCACTTTATCAACACCCTCATCATGTTCATTTTGTGCGATCACTTATGGCCTTGTTTATTGAGGTGACATGCATCGGTACATCATCATTGTGCTCTAGGATCATTCAAACCTGTAGGCCTATCCAATTTGCTTGGTACATACAATTCCCCTATTTCTCGCCTGCATTGACTTCATTATGGTATTATATTATTTTATTTTAAACATCCATAAGTTTAAGAATTTATACATTACCTTGGTAATGTATTCTGTGAGCCCCTCGCGTCCTCTCATATTTGTATATATTTCCAATTGTATTGACTGTTTGTATTGACTATTTTTTTTAATATTTAGGATTTTTTTACGTTTGTTATCTGTCCTGTCCTGATATCAAGCGACTTGGCCTTTACATTGTTGTTCGTTGTATTTATTGTCCCGCATATTTGTATTTTGCACTATGTCCAAGCTACCTGATTGTATTTTGAATGTACCCAAATTTGACCCATTTCAATTTAATAGTATCCTCAATCATCACTCCTCGACCACTGATAATGACTGTAATATTGATCATATCCAAAGTCCCAACTGTAGTTATGTATGAGTGACGGTCTTATGATTTGCTTAAATCTAAGGACATCCAGCTGTCATTAATTGCATCATAATGTTGCAGCTTAAATAAACACTCCACGATGTCACTAATTATCTTTCTACCATTAATCATAATTTTCACATTCTTGGATTTACAGAAACTTGGTTTACCTATGATTATGAATCTAACTTAGTTGACTTCAATGGTTACTCAGTTATAAATTCCATACGTCATGACCGAAGAGGAGGTGGTGCCTCCCTTTTCATTCACCCTAACATTGACTTTGAACTAAGGACCGACCTAAATATTAATGGCCCTGATTGCGACTCTCTTTTTATCGAAATTAATGACATCAACAAATCCAGCAGTAAAAAAAACTATCGTTGGCATCATCTATCGCCCAGAAACATTAATCTTGAAGAGTTTTATCTCGAGCTTCATGTGTCTTCAATTCAGTTAACAATGAGTCCAAATCTTGCTATATCATGGGCGATTATAACATCGATCTTCTGGATTATGACTCCGATCCTAAAGTTAATAACTTCGTAATCTTAAACAGTTCAAAAAAAGTAAGTCCCCCCCTGACAAATGTGCATTTTTCTAGACAAGTTAGGCTCCTTAACCTGTTACAAAAATGTAAAATGTACATGGAAATGTTACACAGCAGTTGACCTTCTCCCTGAAACGACGTCATTTATTAAATTTGATGACAAATAAAAAATGACACTTTTTGCATAGGGCTTTGACGGTCTGAGAAAATCAAGTTTTTAAAGATTTTTTTAAAGATTCTTTTTCCACTATTACTGAACATCCGATTCCCATAAATTTGGTACCACATGATAGCTTAGAGTTTCTTCTTTCCATTGTATCAAATGAATGCCAACATTCCCATTATGACGTCACTATGACGTCATAAGTGAGCAAATATGAAACTACGGATATGGGGTATGGTGGAAAATTGCCTATTTCGCAAGATTTCCGACTCAAAAAATGGCATAAACTCTCTGAGTATAAACTAGTCATATCCCATTAACGAGAGCAAAACCTTGTGGAAATCGGATATGCCAAACTTTTTTTTGGTGAAAAAACAATTTTTCCCCTATCATCTACACTGTGTACTATGGAAATTGACATTGATGCTGACCTGTGAACTTTATAACGTCAGCCTGACATAATTCTAGGCAATGTTGGTACTCGTTTGTAGCAATCGAAAGAAGATGACCATAGCTATCCTATGGTACCAAAATCAAAGTGTCTGTGGTATTCATGCGTTGTACTATGCATGTTGATACTTCCTGTCCGTGATTTTCTCTATTGTTAAATCCTTATGCACGAAAGTCACTTTTCAATTTCGTCATCAAATTTAATAAATTACGTCATTTCAGGGGAGAAGAATTAACATGTTCTGATTTTTTTTTTGCACATCAAATTTGTAACATTGCAGTGAACCTTTCACATTTTGTGAACAAGGTTAAGGAGCCTAACTTTCACAGAAAAGTGTACCTTGTCCAGGGGGGACTTACTAATTTTGAACTGTTTATTTTCTCAAATGTTTTTTCACTAGCCATTGAATAGGCCTACCCGAATAACAGAACATACTGGCCATAACATCATAACAAATGATATTTTAGCCACTGTAAATGCGGGCGTCTAGTCAATTATATCTCAGACCATTTTCCAGTTTGTTCTATCATTTCACAAATTCTGACTCCAGATTTACTTTTTAACAAACAAATTCGCTGACTAAACAATACTCAACTTAATCAGCAACTCGAGGTTTAAAGAATTGACTATCTCTACTACGTGGCAGAATGTGTATGACGATGACATTCCTGAAGGCTTTTAATGCTTTCCAAACAATTTTTCAAATATAGAGAATATTTCACTGTGCCTGTATATCAACTAAATTATCTAAACATAAAACGCCCAGGAAACCATGGATAACGTTGGGTCTAATCAAATCAATTAATTCTACAGATAAACTATTTAGAAAATACCGCCTAAACCTAATCACGATAATAAACTTAAATCACAAAATATCGCAATACTCTAAAATTATCTTCGGCGGCGTTGCGGGTTGCGGTTACCTCAATTCTTGGACCCCTTTTATTTCTAATTTCTATTAATGACCCCTCATGACATTTACCAAAACTGTCTACAAGTCTGGAAGAAAAGCCAGATCCCATCTGAAAGATTATGTTCAAACTTTAATTTGACTAATTTTTATTTGTTTTAGAAACCAATTCTAAGCACCTTTTTTACAAATTTTCAAAGTTTGAGGTTCGAAAGTGAGAAGTTTACCTGTAAGAGTTAACCTGTTTGAAATTTTTGGGAAGTTAAAAGTTTTGACTTTCAGAGTAAAAAAATGATCATGGACACTTAAACGACAATAAAGAGTAAAAAAATGATCAAAACAATTGTTGCACTCGATCTAGAAAGAAACTAGATCACCATTCATTCATATTAAAACTTAAATCAGGAAGTTTTTAAAGTATGTTTTTTGGAAAGCAGCAGTGACTAAAAAAAATAATATTTGCTATTGTAGACACGGACTAGTAAATGAGCGACGTGATTTCTGGAATTGTCGTTTTTTAAACATATAAAAACATTCCTTTCATAAAAAGGGGATGTTATGGTACTAATTATTTGATGAAAGATTTAGAGCAACACTCACAGCCCGTCGCCCAAATATTACTTGATACTCTGATCATAATCTGTGCTGATCACTCAATGCTTGTAGCCCACGCGTGTCATTACAGTAACCACCCCTTCGGGAGTTTTGTTACAAAATATTACTCAGGTAGACAGGGGAAACTGGTTGTAGCCAAATTGTTGCCCTCAAGTTGGAATCACGATGGCTCACATTCAGTTTGAAGAAAAAAAACATGCGTTTAATGAAGTCACCACTTTGTATGGTTTGCTTTGTTGAGTTTATTGTGGGTATTAAAAATATCCCTTCATTCACATAAGGATGGGGAAAATTATCTCTAGACGGTAAACCAATGCATACATCAGTGGTAGCTATGCTTGAGCGAACCACTGTTATATCAGACAACCTAATAGTGGGGTCCCCTTTAGCCATAATATAGGCTATTGTCATCATCACGTAGCAAAGAGAGTTAGGAAACCAAGCTTGTTTTGGTGAATCTAGCTCTCATATCTTTTCTAACTTCCTTGTGAAACTTGCAGGTATGCAGTAATGACATTTCTTTGATGCGCTCGAGTGTTTTGAAAATTCTGAGCAGATGTTGCGTTTTGGGGCATTTTGTTGGTCATTTTGTGTTTTGGGCATGAATTGTGTTGGTAGGTCCAAGATTATGCTGACTTTCTGTTTGTCCTAGCCTTGTCTGGTCTGTGCCTGTCCCATTGGCATAAATTTTGATGTTTAGCTAGCGAGATGACCATGCGACATTGAATATAACGTCAATAAGCACTGCCCAAGAACAGTTGGGGAGCCGTCCTTGATTTGGTACATTCATTGGCTAGCTCTTATCAGATATACAATTTTTGGTTTTCATTTGACCATACTTGGTTTCATTTCAACTTTTATGCTTTCAACTAGAAGTGGTTATTTAATGTTTCAAGTCATTTTCATCTTCTTAGGAATCTACTTGTGGGAGAAACAATACCTTTTCAGAATACCTTTTCATCACCAAACATCGAAACATATTTTTTGTGAATTTTTTTACCAAAATATTGAATACTCGGTTATATAGTATGTGTCACAAAAACTATGATCAGGCCCTAAGCCTTTATAATTATTGTTTCTTATTTAATGTGGCAAATTAATTAAAAATAGTTGTTAAAAAACAATGACTATTTATTAATGATAGTATTTGTGTTTTCACACTATATTTTATTGTTCATATTAAATAAGAAACATAATTTCTACTAATTATTTCATTTTACAACTGATCTTGGAAAAGTTGTGATGAAATTGTGTGAATGTTTTAGTTAGGGTTAAAACCAAACTTGTCTGTCCTGGAATAAGAGTTACAGAATTAAAAGATAACAAAATAACATGTTTTGAACAGAAAATAAACATTAATAAAATAACAAAACAACATAAAAAAAATAAAAAAAATAATCTATTAATATTAATTAGTTTCTGTATTAATTTAAATCTGTTAAATTTAAATCATATAAATTATGAGTGAGGAGAAATGGAAAATATGAAACTTGCAATGTGTTGTTCAATAAGCATGACTTATCTAGTGACCTAGTTCTAATGGATAAGTGTGTGAGGACTTACTGAGTAAAAACATGTCGAATATGGCCGCAGTAAAAAAGACAATATCTTCCACCATTCTAAGAACTGCGATAGAGGTACTTTGTTCAACCTATAGGAAGCAAGATTGCACCAAATTGTTGATGAACAATAGACTTTCGTGTAAATTGTTATGTCAAAACATTCGAGCCGAAGGATGGGGAAGATTGTGGACTTCCTTTTAAACATGTTTCAGCGAACCTGGAAAGATGACGAATATTCTCTTAGTCGGACCGAGTGTTTGTTGCATCATGGAAAGTTGGCTATGTGTCATTCTGTTGCAAGTCATATTGACTCTTTGCCAGTTGTCAAGAGGTTTCCCAGAGTGTAGACCCTCTCAAACAGAGGTGAGGAACTTCATAACATTTGAATTTAAAAAAATGTCAATGTTCTTATTATAATTCTGAAAAGTGGTCAGAATCGTACAGAAGCTGCCACCAAAATTGGGCCTTTGGAAAAACAAAGGTTACATTAAAATCCAGCACGGACATGCTTCTTACCAGTTGACGTTCCCCTTACACGCACTGAGTACCTGTATGGGCATTATATACCGAGATTGCAGTTCTACTCAAATATTAATCCAGTCTACAATTTGAATAGGCCGGTCGAGAACAAAAGGACTTGTGCGGAAGTTTCGAGAAAATCTAGTTGATCACTGTACCAGCAAGATTTTTGTGTCGCCAAGAATTATGTGGACCTGATTCTACAGCGACTGGTGCGCACCCAACGCGAAATACTTTGAAATTAATGAGATGTTGTGTGTTTTTTTTTTTTTTTTTTTTTTTTTTTAAAGTTATAATTAATTTTGTGCATTGTTAATTATATGAATGATTCAGAATTCATTGATGTAATATAAAAATCATTGTGTTGAATTTACATCTTGGTCAAGTCAATCTTCTTACAAATAGTCATTGTGAAATTTTGTTTATGAACACTCGGAGGTTACTTTCTGACCTTGAGTACGTATCGTACAGCATCTCAGCGTCTCAGCATCTAAGGTACTTTATGGAATCAATCGCGTTTTAGAGCAAAAGTGTATCTGTATTCTATTGAGAGCTGTTATTAACCTGATTAAAAGGATGGTGTGGTTTATAAGGTATGCAGAATCTCACCAAATATTATTGCTTCAGTTTCTCTAGGCATGGGGTGGGGGGGGGGTTTCTAGGGGACACCACCCATGAAAAACCACTTTGCCCGTGGGAAGTTTGATCAATGACACTAACACAAGTTAAATGGGGTCACGTACGAAACAACAATCACCAACAAAAATGAAAATCCGAACTTTGCCTATGACCTATATGGAGAATAATTGTCAATCTCGAAAAAGAGAAAAAAAATGGTTCAAAACAATGTTACCATCCTCAGGCAATTCAAATAATATGTAAGGTTTGAACCAAAATAATTCATTCTATCTACAACTAGAATAACCAATAAAAATAATCATGCAAAATATAGCCCCAAATTTATACCAATCTGGTATTTTTTCTTCAGAACTTCAAAATTCAACCTTAGTTTGAGCACTGTCATGACAAAACATTGAAAATTCTGCTATCAGCATATAAAATGGTTATTGGATTTAAGTATTTAATTATAAAGGTAATTGACTACTAGACAAGATAATCAAGCAAATAAATCCAAGATTGTAAATTAGTTTAATTTTTTAATCTAGTATAAATTCTTGATGTTTTATCACTTCAGTCGTCAGTGACCCAAGGGGGGGGGGGGTCCCTAGGGACCAACCATTATTCTAATGCAAGCCGTGGGCGGATTTAAACTTTTTTTGTTATCAGGAGAAGCATATTCAGAAATCGCACAAGTTAGCAAAATAACTCCTTGAAAATTTGATTACGAACGAGAAATTGCAAAAAAATCAAATGTTGGGTACTTTAGGTTTGACTTGGGATGGTGGGAGCAACATTTTAACCTTGCACTGTGTTAACTTGAAACAGCCAAAATTCTCTGTCACTTAGAACCAATCATAAGTGGTGTTACAAACACACTGCCATCCACACATGCACCAGTTGTGGGACACATTTCACCGTAATAACGTCATGTGATGTAAAGCATCGATTCCCAAAAATCCCATTCTAACACATAAAAACCTGACTTACACACTTGCATTCCTATCCAACAAAGCATAGCACGTGATGATTTCTGCTTGTTATGGAAATTGAGAACTAATTTAGTTGATATGTCATTATTTGTTTCATAACGCGTGCTATAACCACAATGAGTGCTT
>JAMKCH010046527.1:0-11217 GCA_023653785.1 Ophioderma brevispina
TGAGGGGTCTTAATTCTTCCCCTTGTGCATTGTTCAATGTGTGTGTATCAATCTTGGATATTCGTAACCACCAACAGGTGCATAGACTACGGGGTGCAAAGTGAGGTTGTTGACCTTTTTTGTCTAGATGGGCGGCCATTTTGGAAATTCAGCTTTGTTTTCAACGCCGTTTTTTCACAGGTTTCCAACAAGAGATTGTGAGTTAATAAATACTTCAAACTATGTGATATGTCTACCACTTTTTGGAAATTTGCAGATGAAAAACATGAAATTTTTTTTGACCACTCTGGATAACTAATAAATCTATAATGCAATAAACTTAAAAAACAAAATTAAAAATAAAACTTCACGAGTAGCTTTTAGACCCTGTTAAATACTTCCATAGCTAGGTAAGACAAAAATAAATAACAGGAATTAGAAGGAAAACTAATCTTTAAGGGATTGTCATGATAGACGAATGTGTTGAATTCTACGTCTACCCTGCACTGCCCCTTATTTAAAGATTCAACTACATCAATTTCATCTCACAAAGTAGTCAGCGTCTGTGCGTTCTATTTCTATTCAAAGTGAATGTGCCTAATTTGTAATCATTTAGAGTAAATGGTATTAAACTAGTCAACTTATTAGGTTAACTGCAATTTGAACTGAACCACGGCTGGTGCAACAACAACAACTACCACCACCACCACACTACTACATACTAATACTACTTACTCACGACTATACTACTACTACTACTCACGTACTTAACTACTATACTACTACTACACAAACTACTACTATATACTAGTGCAACAACAAATACTACTAATGCATACTACTACTACTATACTATTTACTATACTACTACTACTACTATTACTACTTCTATACTACTACTGCTGCTGCTGATGCGGCACTAATCCTCTACTGCTGCTGCTACTACTAATACTACTACTGCCTATGGCAGCATAAAGGCCATTACGTATTGCCGCAACGCGTGCGAGAAAGTAGCAACGCGTGTACGACATGTGGGCAACGCGTTGCGACATTTCGATAACGCGTTGCGGTGTTGGCGAATCAAAATCATGAATTTCTGTGGACGTATTTCAAAAAATAAGACCCACAACGGTTGAAAAGTATCATAGCAAGCGTTGTGGAACCTAACAACGAGTGCAAGGCCTTCACAAACGCGTTGCGAGATTCACAAACCGCGTTGTGAGCTTTACAAGGCGTTGCGAAGGTCCACAAGCCATAAGGGTCATACAGTATGCCGCAGCGCGTTGGGAGAAAGTAGCAAAGCGTTGCAACATTTCGGCAACGAGTTGCGGCGTCGGCCAATCAAAATCATGAATTTCTGTGACGTATTTCAAAATATAGATCCACAACGGGTTGCGGCAATTACGGTATGCCCTTATGGCTTTCACAAAGAGTTGCAAGCCATCACAACGCGTTGCGAAGCTTCACACGCGGTGCAAAACTTCACAACGCTTTGTGAGGCAATAAGGGTCAAACGTAAATGGCCGCAACGCGTTGTGAAGTTGCAACGCGTTCTGTGAAGGTCGGGGCAACGCGTTGTGAGATTTATATTTTTGAAAGACGTCACAGAAATTCATGATTTTGATGGGCCGACACCGCAACGTGTTGCTGAAATGTCGCAACGCGTTGCTGAAATGTCGCAACGTTTTGCCGAAATGTCGCAAATGCGTTGTGACTTTTCACAACACGTTGCGGCAGTACGTTATGTCCCTTATGGCTGGTTAACCTTAGCAAGCGTTGCGCAGCTTGCAACGCGGTGTGAAGATCGCAACGCGTCGTGAAGGTTTGCAACGCGTTGCAAAGTATCTAGCAAACGCGTGGTGGCGTCTATTTTTTGAAAAACGTCACAGAAATCATGATTTGATTGGCCGACACCGCAACGCGTGCTGAAATGTCGCAACGCGTTGACGAAATGTCGCAACGAGTTGTACTTTCTCGCAACGCGTGCAGCAATACGTTATGGCCTTTATGGCTTGCCATACTCCTACCCCTACTTAATACTACTCTATACGAACGGACTACGATCTACTACGACTATACGTACGAATACGACAAAAATACGACTACGAGGACTACTACTACTACTAAGCTCATAAATCGGAACATTAACATGTCGCCACAGGAACTTGCGTTAATAACGGAGTTGCGGGAAAGTGCAAAACAACAATTTCTCGCCAGAGCGCGTTTGTATTCCCCAAACTGTGAAATCACAAACAAATCTTCAAAGAAGAACTTAAAACGTTATCATACCTTCTTAAAACAGGCAAAACGTGATTATCATGTTAGGCAATTGGAGGATGTGGCTCTCGCCAACTGTTTAAGAAGATTGACAGCTTATGTAGCCCAAATCTACTAAAGTTCTTACTGCTGACACATCTGATGTTCCCCTGTGACGATTCTCAAATATTTTGTTGACAAAAATTAAGCGTATCAGTGAGGAATTTATAATCACCTCTTCCACCTGCCTTCCAACTGACTTGAGAATATACTAGAGTACAGCTCTGGATTGACACATCTTTCTGAGGAGGATGTTCGGAGCAGTATTATGAAATCGAATTCTCATCTTGTTGTGGACAGGATCCAGTCCCTACTTGGCTCCTCAAGAAAGGCTGATGAAATTGCTCCAGTTATCACTACAATTTTGAATTTATATGTTAGACGGTTAATTTACGATTTAAAACTGCTCAAATGTGCCACTCATCAAGAAACCCAGCTTAGACCCTGAGATACTCAGAAACTACGGACCAGTTGCAAATTTAAGGTTTCTTGCCAAGGCATTGAAAAATGTGCATGTACTTCACAGATTCAAAACTATTTGCTTTTGAGAACAATCAAATGGTAAAAATGGCAGAGGCGTTATAGATCTAACCAAGCCATGAGCCTGCTTTATTGCGTGTTTATAATGATTTGCTACTTGCTTGCTGATAAAGGCCAGGAAGGCCATTTTGATTCCTTTGGATTATTCAGCCGCATTTGACACTATTAACAACGACATCTTCTTCCAACGTCTCTCTGATAAGTTTGGCATAAACTGAATCGGCTTAAAGAGGTCAAGTCATATTTCGCAAATCGTTCGCAATGCATTTTATAAGATGGCAAAGAATATCTTGTTCATATTCTTGATGAGGGTGTACCTCAGGCTATGTTGTTGGCCTCTTTAGTTTACTATGTACTCATCACCCATGGAAAATAAATGATGCTCATGGAATACGCAGAAATGAAAATTATGATGCTGACTCACAGGTTAGCTATTTTAAAGGATGATGATAAATCGTCAAAATTTCCAAATTGGAAGGTGTTCAGGATATTAAAAATGAGTTAACGCCAATCATCTTAAATTCATGAAGACAAAACAGAAGTTTCTCCCATATCACATCTCGATTCAGATCCAGAGATTGTATTTCATCGTAGTGTATTGGGATGCAGAAATTGAACCATCTTCAAATGCACGCAAGCTTGGTATTCTTTTTGAAAATGATTTATAACTTGGATCACATTATCAACCTATTGGTCGTTCGGCTTCTAAGCACTCCGACAAATCAGAAAATCAGGGATTTTCGTGACCAGCAAACTCTGTTAAACTTTATTAATGCATTGTAACTCGCCGTTTAGACTTTGTAATTTCCCTGCTTGATGGTCTTCAGGATGCCCAAATTGCTAAGTTGCAACGCATACAGAACTCTGCCGCAAGACTTGTTACTCTCACAAACTCTTGGCTACAATCTCTCCAATTTTCCCGCGATCTACAATGGCTACCCAGTCAAACTCGCCCTCATGTACAATTTTCTTCTCGTACTTACAAAGCTTTACATGACTTTCCCGATATATCTCAGAAATCAGTAATGAATACAGCCTACACGCTCTCTCCGCTCTATGTCGCAGTGTCGTCTCATACCCCCATTAACCGCAACTCAATCTTATGGTCGTCGTGCCATTTTTTTCTGCTGCAGCTGAACATGAACATCTTCCTTATGAATAAAAAATTTACAGACTGTTGACCAATTCAAATGTTCTGTCAAAACTTACTTGTTAACCGTACCAAGTTATTTCATCTCACATTCTTGTTACCACATGTGGTACTTTATTTTGTGTTTTGTAGTTAACATGTTTGTAATTCATTCCTTACAGTGTTTTCGCAGTCGCATTGGGACTTAATTGTGTAATGCCCGTATAAGCAGGGTTGTTATTAGTATCTATTATTAATTACTACTACTAACTACTACTACTACTACGTAATACTACTACTACTACTAGATACTACTACTACTACTAGTACTACGACTAAACGTAATTAGTCATATCTATTATGCAACTGTATAAATATTGCTGTAAATTATTACAATTTCTTAAAAAACACTGCATTATGATAATAGTACATAATCCGCAGATTGTTTTATAAGGTTGTTGATGATGATGACGATATTGATGATGGCGATCGTGATGATGAGGATGATGATGATGATGATGATGACGATGGTGGTGGTGATGATGATGATAATATTATATTGATGATGATGATGATACTATGATGATGATGATTGTAATAATGTTAAAGCTTAATGCACATTCTGCTGACGGTTTTTTTCTTATCTTTACCGTAAATGAACTATTTCACTCATATATTTGTTGCTAACGCCTTAGACGCCTTTGGGGAAATTCAAATTTTAAGCAATATAATCTATGCAAATCTCGTTAAGTTAAACTATATTTAGGTTCATTCACAACATAAAACCCCCTTAAGGGATTGCTGCACTTATCTCAATTTTTTAAATACCTTGCATTCCCTGTGGATATTTGAGTTCTCTTAACATTCCGTACCGCCTTGACTGAGTAAGGATCATCAACCCTCAATATATTTGATACTATACTCTAATAGTAATTGCTCTTTGGAAAGAAATTAGAAAATTTTCAAGTACTCAAGTATACATTTTGGTTAACGTAACTAATTTATAAAAAGTGAAGTAGAATAGAGTTACGACGAGCCTGGATGTGATGAAGAAATAAGGGGCGATTTGAACAAGAGCGCCGGCATGTCAGTAATCTATTACCTAGTTAAACTTGCTATATGTCAATAAAAAGAGTCGACACCCACTCTTTTTGTTATTTGAAAGGCAGTTCCGGGGATATTGAAATTATGTCTATACTTTATTAAATACATTTTTCAAATTTGACAGACGACATAACGCTCAACATAAAGTGCTGTATGATAGCCCAGACTATAAGCTTTTGAAGACCAAGACACTTCACGCGGTTGAATACCAAAACACTTCACGGTACAGATTATCCTTGTTATGGAATAAATGTGTCTGACGGGATATATATGGTTGGCAATCCTGAGCATTTGCAATCGTTTTTTTCTGCTAGACGTGCTTGAAATTTTTATTAGAGAAAGTGAAAACCACTGTGGAAATTTATTTCTCTAATTCGTTGTCTTTTCTCAGTGAACCTGGATTGTTGAGATGGCATAGTTCGATTAGAATAAATAACAAATAAAACATTAATAAAACCTAAACACAGAAAATTTCACATCTAGTCTTACAAATTAGGAAGATAGTGAGTATAAAACTGATAAGGAACATTTACGGATAACAGAATACATGCCATGATGCACTTGTATTTTGTTCCATTAGTTAAATTTGTTTTAGCTAAATTAAAAATAATTCATGTGGGTAATTCGATCGACATCCTCGTCCCCCAACTCTTTACCCCATAAAAATTGAGATTTTAATATCAGAAGAAATTTTATTATTTCATTAACCCAGTGTAATTTAAAACCAGAGGAATGTACATTTCTATTGATGTTATGAACAAAAACTTCCCCGAATGTGATCGACTACACTGGCTCACATTATCCTACGGTACAATATGGTACATACATGTATTTGCGCTTCTACTATTATGACAGCTACACTTAATTAATTTGTTATCACATGTTTTAGTGATATGCTTCCACACAAGAGAAAAACAAAATCGGTCCATGATCTGGTCACCTACCTTTAAATGTACATGTGCTAAATATTACTAATTTACCGCTTTAACGATACTACGACCTTTGTAAAAATTCCATTTCTAGTAACTTTACTTTTTAGCAAGTCAAAAATCAAAATCAATTTAAATGTTTTCATTAAAATTTTTAAATTGATAACACCACAATAACAATAAAAGCAAACAAATCGAGTAAAACAGAAACACAAATAAGCTAAGAACAACGAAAAATAAATGACGAATATACGGATATACATGTACTTTTAACAATTATACATTTTCTGACGAAAGATATTGTATCTTGCTAATATTTTGCTTACAGAAAAGTAGAAAGAACATCTAAAAGCATACAGCAACAGAGCGTTAGCCTTATTAAAAGAGCGAGCAATGAATTCAGATTACAGAATTGGAGTACTCGGGGTTTTGAAAAGCGTTTTGTAGCATTCTGTATGTATATAAAGGAGACAGTGAACACTTGACCCGATATCTGATACCCTAACAGTGAATTGAAGCACAGTCGGCAAGTTAGTCTCGATTTCTTGGACTATTGGAACAATGGTTAAACTTATCACTTTGATCACATCTAAGACGACTGCCTCTTAAAAGAGACCGTTTTTAATATGATGTTCCAGTCACCAACCATATTGGAGGACAAGATAGAAACATTCCAAGACATTAAGCTGTCAATCGATCCATGTGTAGCATTGTATAGGGACCATTGGCAGGGGAATGCATTGTAGTCCTAGAATGTGTCTATCTTGTTCACCAAAAATGAAGACTATTGGATGCGATCAAGAGATAAACGAGGGTACAAAATCACCTCCCTTAAAGTAATTGTGTGTATATTTCTTGTATGAAGAGGACATAGAAAATTCTCATAATATATATTTCCATCTATATAAGCTTGATACAGGGAATTAATCCTATTTTGGAGAATATTCATCTAAGGATTCATCATCGGTATACAGTATACTAATCAAAACACTAGAGTCACATTTTTTCCTTTTCAGGCATTCACATCCAAACATAGTTTTTAAAATAACCGCATTTTGATAAATTAATTCTAATGTAATTGGGTTCCTCTTTTAGCAGAAATGGAAGCGAATACTTAAAATGTATAAATGTAATCTGACGGGAACTACTATAATACCTGGGGGTTGTTTTGTGCACGGAATATTCGATGTGGCATATACATGGTGTACAGGTGCTAGCTGCTAACTAATTTTGTTAATCACACTTACACGATACGTACACACGTACATCCCACGTATGAACTCTCTTGTTTAAAGGTGCAACCAGAGATTTGTACTTAACAGGTGTTCCTAAAAATGTGAAAATACTGATTTTTTGCACTGATGTAAAGCTTCCTATCAAAAATATTCCCATCTGAAATGTTTAAATAAAGTGAGAATGATTTCTTTGGTACCAAAATTATGAAATTTATAATTTTATATAGGACCAAATAGGAAATTCAGCCTATGTTTTATATAGAAATATAAGCATTCTGTTATGACGTCTCGTAGACGTCAAAGGTCAGAAATACCTTTCAAACACAAATAAATGAGCCTTGTGCACAAGTGATCTAAATTTTATATAATAGAACAGATTTTAATGATTTGTAATTGGTTCAAGAATTTGGTATGTCCAAACAACAATACATAAATCAAAATTACACAATTACACACAATATTTAAGATTATACTTAGTTGTAAACAAGAATGTCCACTAATCTCCACAAGAATCGTTGCAGTTCAACGATGATAGGTCCTCACAGCAAAGAATTCAAAAATGGCAGCATGCAAAGTCACGCTTATAAATCCTCAGGTAATATTCCATTGGAATCTTCTCAGTCCTGAAGTTAACTTTTGTCCAGCAGTTCAAGACGACGGGGCTTTCCCTCGATGACGCTAAAGTTCCACAATAATAAAATCCAGGTAATATACCACCATCAGTCTGTCGCTATGTCCTCATATAGGACCACAAATTGGAATCCCTTTTTGATTTCCGAAAACTGAAAAAACTGAAGCTCTTTGGCTTAAAAGACGACAGCAGACAATTTAGCTATCAAGCTCCGGCGGCATCCAATGAATTAAATCCTGGCACTAGATGTAGAACTCAAAACTACCATACTGTATAGCTCCAGAGCTCTAGCTCAGCTCCTGGTTCCAACTGCTGGCCTCAGTCCTTCAGTCACAAGTTCTATTTAACTTCTCAGACCTAGATTTCCCTTTCTAACAATAATCATTACATCATCATCATGCATAAACATAACCTGAATCACATCACTTTCCATATATAACTTCGTGGGGGAATTCCCTGATCTTACAATGTTTTGATCTCAAAACATAAACAAGTTTCTAAGTTTAGCATCCTTGGGGAATTCCCTTTTCTCCCCTTGTGCAATCTTAACAGGTGCATTTTGCATAAACAACTCTAGGGAATCCCCTTTTCTCTATTTTATAGTAAACAAAGTGCTTTTCCCGTGAGAAATCTTTTCTCAAATAAAATTGAGAAAATAATATTTTTAATAGTTTAAAATAGAGGCCATATAACAATATAAAACCACCTCTTGTTTTCACTTTTAAGACATTTTTAGGCCAAATAAAAGGTAAGCGATCTATTTTGTGTGTATTCTCTATGAAAGCACTACATATGGCAGAAAATACGGATGCCTTAAAATCTCTCTTTGCATATTCAAAGTTTCTTTAAATTGAATGGTAATTATTGTTGAATGTATGCGATACAATATTTAATGTTTTAATATTAAAGGACTGGTTCAAATACTTTTCAAATGTCTTTTACCATTAATTAGTAAATGATATGGGTTGACACTTCTCAGACCTCCATTTGTATGGGGGAAACGTAACCTTATACAATAGACAAATACATGGTTGGACTCATCTCCGATCGTTTGAGCAGTGAAACAAAGTACCACCATATATCAACAATGGACAACTGGACATTTATTATCAAACGAATCAAAGACAAAGTTGTTGGAAATTTGCCGGAAATAATATCCATTGCCTATTAAGTAATATAAAATATATCACTTATATCTGGAGAAAATTGGTGCCATTTCAGTGGCCATAATGTGCATTTCTCTTCTCTCCAACAACCAGTGATACATTTTCCATACAATATAATGTATAAGACAAGTGGAGTTTTAAGAGTTGATGGCAGTTTGTATAAATTTCATCTGCTGAATTTTACGGCATGTTCCTGTGTTAACGTACTGTGCTGTTTTCCATCTGTCTCGGTAGCAGTAATTGCGTCCGGCATTTAATGAGACGAGTAGAGTGATGTGTCGCTTGGCCAAGTCTACTTCGTGCTGTGTTGATCTGAACCACAAGAAATAAAAATACTCACCCGTCTAAATCACTTTTGCCTTTGTCCACCATTTGCTTTGATTTAGTAATTTTATAGTTCTATGTATTTTTGATGGAAATGAACTTAAGTTTGTAATTTGTTTGACCTTTTTTGCTTCTGAATGTGAAATTTAAGGTACCGGTGTGAAAGTAATCATAGTCCGGCAGGTATCATAGTCCATAGACGACAACGGAATAAAGCGTGAAGCTAATGTTGCGTGAAGAGTCAACTGAATCGATTGCCCTATTGTTCACCATTGTTCCCGGACTGTGGGCCCGGAGGACTATATCTCCTGCCACACCTGTGCGGTGTGTTCTAAATTAGCAGGCAATTAGATAGTATGAAAAATTTAAGGAAATAAAATCAGATTTGGTTCTTGGCATCTTGCAAAGTAATAAAAATAGTTACATTTCCATCAATACACCAATTACTAAATAAAATCAGTTAAAACAACATTACAATTCCATCTATAGCCTGTAGGTTATTTTTCTTTCTCCAAAATATAGAGTGGAAGAAAGAACAATTTTAAAACTTTTGTTGACTTTTGTTAATTGTTGGTTTTCTTTAGTGTTAGAATAACAGTGTGTATTTTGGCACATTCCCGGAGGTTCCAATGAAAGCTACGGGGCACGTATGGCATGATACGAAGTTTATGCTTAGTACAAAAACATCTTGTTTTGATAACGCCATCACTTGTCAGTATACTGAATAAAACCATACCCACTTCTTGTAATTTGTAAAAGTTTTTGGGAAACTAAAACTACACGCAGCAAATAACTTGTTCTGATATTCCTAAAACTATAAAACGCCTCTCAAAACATTGGTACAATCAGAAACCAAAAATTGTTAAATAGAATTCAAAATAAGTCTTCTTTATTGGTATAATATTAAAGAACAGAGACCAGGCTTTCCAATGGATGTTTGTTTCTCATCTATTTGTTTTTGTCAATCCAAGATTATAATCAATTTAACTGCGATAACCCAAAATCGTTTTTTGTGCCACTTTTATTTCTGGGCAAATGTTTCGCACAGTTTTTTGTTATGCCGTGCTGTCTTGAAGCTCACAAATATTGCAACTTGAAAAAAGAAACAAAAGGAAATCTATTTTTATTGACACAAGTTTTTAATGTTCAACATAAGCAGGTTTAAATAAATAATCATCTTTTATAATACTAAATAATAATGCAAATTTTATTGCACGCCAATGAAATGAGCTTTGAATTTATACAAAGTGGTATTTTTAAAATCTGCCAGAAGGAATGTAATTGGAACCAAAATACAACCTCCCAATCCAGAAATGGTTTAACTATTGCACTATCTTGTTGTGCATTAACAATTGTTGAAGTCAATAAACAATTTTGAATTTGGAAAACAAGCAATTTGGTTGGGTAGGAATTTGCGTTTTACGATACTTCAAGACCATAAAAACACTCCTCCAGTTGCGGTTCCTCGTTCTCATACAAACAATAGTATGTCGAATGTTATTCACTTCATCTTCAACGCCAGAACTTACTATCATTCCCGCATGCCCCCACGGGTAAAAAACGTGTTTCTGACAGCGTCCGATGATGGAAAAGTTCTCGTTTTTTTAGTGAAAGTGCAGATGATAGTTTTCCATCATACTATTATATGAGACCGTTTGGAACATTTGGAGAACGCATATAGAAATGCCAAGGACCAGAAATTCGGGAAAAAGGTATAGAAAAAGCTCAAGCGACGAACCCGGTGAAATACCTTGCCTAATTGGAAGTCGAACGATCTGAATGATAAAGCAAGATGCGACCGCTCAAAGTTCGCGGAAATCATGAACAAACATTAGGAAGTTGGATATGCTTGATGCGATCCTAA
>JAMKCH010046528.1:0-103319 GCA_023653785.1 Ophioderma brevispina
TACATATTTTGGCATGTCTGTTTTAATATGTTTGCCAATATTTTTTTAAATGATAAGCAAATGACTACCAACCTACGATCACCACAAAAATGGAGGTAGAATTATTGTCTTGTTAGATCTAGGAGCAATTTTCCCCTAAATACAAGGCAGGGGTTCGCCTCAGTGATTTTTGAAAAGTGGCAATTAGGGATTTAAGGGATATGTTCTCTATTATCCCTTACTTTCAATTCCAATACCAACATGACGATCACCTCAAAAAAGAGGTAGCGTTATTTGTTATATCTAGGGGAAATTTTTGAAAAGCGGCAAAAATGTTTCATCTTATATTGAGTCTAAAGGGCGTAGGTACTTTTGAAAAAATCATGACAGTTACAACCGGCTTTCTCGTTAAGTAGAGATTATTTGTGCCAAACTATTATTTACTTTTCTGATCAAGACTGTGTACAGAGTGATTTCCAGAGACGGTATTTTCGAAAAAGTGTTTTTCAATTTTCTTGCCGCTTCTATGTCGTCTTGTTTGTCTGCGTGGTGAATCAAACGAAGAATTTCTTGCATCCAGGTTGTCCTAAAGAGAATATACGACGTTGTGATGATGCATGGCAACTTGACTTCCCTTAAGAACAGGCATTAGTCCTTTAGGCCAGGGAATCAAAGGGAAATAGGAAGGTCGGGTAAGGACTTTGGTTATCATATCGACAATGTATGTGTTTGCACAGATTAGTAGTAATGTAATACTTTTTCAATTACCGTGGGTGTATTCATCTTCGTTTACTGTAAGAAGAAATGCTGAAACAACGGTCAAGCTAATTGACTCTCAGCAGAAGGTTATAAAAGTATTTGTGCTTTGCGTCATAAAAATAGTTCTTAACAGCAGCTTGGAAAATGTAAGCAATTGCAGTGGCTGATGCCCGGGTTCAATTCGACCATTGAACCTGTTAGGTAGGCGCTTGCGTTTGACGAATTTGGAGGTTGAGCGCTCCATGTCATGCAGCCTTTTGCTACATTCGCGCACGCTGCCAACATTGCATCTCGTTGCGTATTTTATTTTTCTCACTGGATGGTGGCAGTCCTTTCGTGTATTACGCCATAAGGATCCCGAAATGGTTCAAGAGATCTGAAAATAGTTAAAGCTCTTTAAGAATGAGAATAAAGGTATGATTTGGGGAACAAAAAAAAAAAAACCGGTCGCTCCGAATTGAAACCGGTGCCCCATTATTTTTGCGTGGAAAACTCGGGGTCTCCGGCATCATTCTTCACTTTAAATAAGGTAGGTCTCGGGCTTGGTTTAATTGTCCTAAAGAGGGAGTACCCGCTGAGAAAGTAAATTATAGTCTGGCGGGAGCCACAGTCGGGCTCCATAGACGACAACGGAATTAAAAACGGTAAAACTATGTTGGTCATCTGAATCAACTGAATCGAGTGCCCCTTCTTTACCGTTGTAGCCGAAATAAGAATACGGCGGACTATAATTACTTCTAGACCGGGTTCCCAAACCCTACCTTATTTTCTAATATAACGGGGTGGTGATAAACCTAAAATCTTATCAAATGCTTGGGCAAAGACAATGGCTCAAACTTTCAGATAAAAAGGCTTTGTCCTCTGCACCAGTGCGTATTTACAGCATACCAATCGCGCCATTGGCTGGAGAATCGTTATCGTAATGGTATCAATTGGTTACTTTTGTTCAAGGAAAAGAAATTGAGATGACATTTTCAAGCAAAATGTTGAAAACCTTAACGATGGAACTACCCATAAATGTTAATTATAATATTTATTAGTGTTTATGGTGGAATAATTGTTTACTCGCGATGTATGTAGCAAAATTAATATTTCAATTGAACCCAGGCCTATTAGTAGCAATGAATGCCTTACCGTCCAACTGCTCCACCTATTGTTACAAGTCAAGCTCTTAAAACAATAACAGCACATTTTTGAAGAGCGCCCCCCCAATTCAAAAGCTTGATATTTTGCACAGTTAGTTGGTCATTGTCTGGAAACGACACCTGCGAACGAGAGGCTCAAAACGTGTATTCTATCATAAAATCACAGGATGTGGTAATTAGAATTGGTATCCCAGATTGTACTTACTGGCAGAGCTGAAAATGCTAAGTTATGTCCGTCCGTAATGAAATAGTGCCACCTCAAGAAAATGACCTCTGGACTTGCCCTTTGAACCATAAAAACAACATAATGGATGAGCGTAGATGCTTAACATAGCGCTTATTTCCCGGCTAGGGCTGCAGCACCGACCAGTTAAAGAGTTGTACCGGGGCCGGACTAATAACATTTGATCATCATAGCTTATAAAATGAACCGTAGGGATGTGGGAGTCATGAAAACATGTGATGACAAAATTAAAAGTGGTGGCAATTTGCCAATTACGTACGCCATTTTCCAATGGTAAGCCATCTTAAAGCCAAAAAACACCGAGAAGACAATTTTGGTGTAAAAAAATGTTTGTCTTGGGTCAAGGAGTTTTAATAAAACTATTCCTCAAACTATAAAATGTGCATGTGCGATACTGGCACAAACCTTACATTTCTTATATATAAGCATATGAGGTGATTGTGGTGTCAAATTAAAATTTTCTGGGTCAAGGAGTTCAATAACACTATTAAAACCTGTCAGGTAATTATAAATGTAATGAAGTGTTCATACGTCACTATTTTCACAAAATGGTCAATATAGAAAAAGGCAAAATCCTTATATCTCATGCTATACAGAACCTAGGATGACGAATTTGGAGACAAAGTGGATGTTTTATTGTCAAGATTTCAACAGCCAGATTCTCAAAAAAAGTCTCAGATGAGTCGTGAGTCATGTTATCATGGACTACCAAGGTTGACACCCAAATGTGACACCTCACTATCTATGTGTAGTCACCCAAAACCATATAGCTGGAATGCGGGGTGATGGGAAACTTTGAATTTAGGCCTGTTATTATTTTAATAGAAACCATTATTGGTTGTTTCAGATATGTCCAACCCCCCCCCAGAGTAAAAATGGCCCGAATCGAACAAATTAAATGGTCATGGGCACGTGCACACATATTGGTAGGTAAGGTTTTGGGCGCCTTGTCGTTCATGGGGAGCTAAAGCGCAGTTAGGAAGTCTAAAGAAGATACTGAGGATTCTGTTTGGTATTAATATCAAGCCTCTGGGTTAATATAATTCATCACTTTGCCCATTAAGCCTGACATTGCAATAAGTTAACACTCTTGGGTACTTGTATTGAAAATATTGGGTTATCTTGGGAAAAAGTGACAAATGCAAAAAATCACCTTTATATCACTTACAGTTTTTTTAGAATAGTCTTATTGACTCCTGACCCGAAAACACTAATTTGACAACAAAATAATCTGTCCTAGGTTGATATAATAAGAAATATACGGCTTCTTTGACGAGATGTCGGTTCATATTAGCCGTGATATATAGCGTGTATATAAATTTCATGACTGAGACAATTCGACATGTATATTGAACCTTTTAACCCAGACAACATACATTCCGGCACTAAGTCGCCATAGTACTGCTATTACCTTTAAAATGCCGCCATTTGCCAAATGTTGGTTGATCCAAATTGGCCATCACTTTCATTTTTGTCTCCGTGTTTGTGAACTACAAACCCATGATCAATTTTAGGCGAGATTGCAATATGTTATTATTCCGGCCTGGGTTGGTAGAAATCTAAGCCCCTTTTCACGTGAGCTGACAGAACTACTATTTCATATTCGGAAGGCCGTTTACAGCAGCCGTTGAATTATTGTCGGAGATTTTTTTTTTGGTTTGAAAAATCAGCTGGCTATGCTCGACAATCAAGGTGCAAAACGCGGCAGTTCTGGCCAACGTACGTGTGACGCGGAAACCGACCGCGCCATCTAAGTTAATGATATTGTTAATCTTTGGGCAAATAGATATATTTTTATCTAAAATCCCATGTTCCTAATGCAACGTTACATATTTTGATGGACACATATGTGCATCAAATGTAACATTACCAACAAATATGATTGATTTTTGACTGCCTTTTGATAGGATTTGATTTTGTTTTGATAGATATATTAGGTATTTTAGGCGTGCAAACAAAAAAAAATTGTATGAAAAATGTGTTTACTACATAAGGCCAAACTACTGGACCACTCTCTATTGTGGTAGGAATTGCCTCTTTGACAGGCCGGTTGCATCCTCGGTCACCGTGTTGTTTATTGATTTCATTCCAACCCGATTTATTATTGAGATATCAAGTAACAAAATAATTTTACTGTTTCCATTTATCTATCGAAGTTTCTTCACATTAATAGAATAAAAATAATTTCTGTCAAATCATTTGAGCCTTTAGGCCTTGGGGACAGATGAAAAAAGATACTCGGTAGAGGACAAAGGTGGCGCATTCCTGAAAATAACATAATTTTTCCGAAATAAATCTTCTAAAATTATTTGAAAAAACAGTTCCACGTGTTATCTCACGTCTAGTATGAGCACATATTCTTGATATGTGCACATATGCCATTTTCTGAATATCATCAATGACCATTCATTGATTCATTGACTCCAGCAAATAATGCCGCTATTGGTAAGTAAAGGACACAATGCTTCAGATTTTCATTTTAGTGCATAGCCATTGTTTTTACCCATACATCTGAAAGATGTTAGTTTAGGTGTTATCACCGCCCCGATTTAGATTCAGCTATTTTTCCATGATGTAGAATGCAGAATACCTTATCCTCGTTCAATTACTTTGACCTATATTTCCATCATTTATTCAAACGGCAAACGAAGATGAAAAAAATCATGAAAGAAAAGTTGTTTGGCAAACTTTGACCTAACATCTTTGTGCAGAACCAAACCCGTAACTGAAATGTTGTAACTAATTTCTAGTCAATTTCCGCGTTTTATAAGCAGAAATCGAAATTGGTATTCTTCGACCTATATGAAATGTAGGTATACCGGTGCTGAACAATATGGTAAATTTAATAGAAAAGAGATCCTACATTAAGTTATGGGTCTTGGTTTTGCGCCAATATGTTAGGTCACAGCCATACCAAGCAACAGTTCTGTATGTCCTGGGTTATCTTCGTTTCCTTTTTAGAATAAATGATGAAATATACGGTCAAGGTTATTGAACTCACAGTAGAAGCTCGAATTTTATTTTATTCGTGAACGAGGCTAGCTCAGTCTAAATCGGGACGGTAAATAACACCTGAAAGCTTTTCAACTTTATGGACAATAACAATGGCTTGGCAGTTCCAGATAAAAAAAGAATCTGAAGACCGTGGACGGATTTACTTAATAAAAACTCTATAATTTGCTGGAGTCAATGAATCGCGGTGTACATCCTTTGGTCGCTGATATTCAGGGGAAAAGGAGGAGACGCTTATTTCTTTTTCAAGAAAATGTGCACAACTAGACGTGAGAACACACGTAGAACTGATTTATATAATTTTAGAGAAGAAATTTCTTTAGGAAAAATTATGTAATTCCCAGGCGTGTGCCACCTTTGTAAACGTTATGAGATCTGTCCCCTGGGCCAAAATCATGTCAAGTCTTTGGCATCAGATTTCTGTGTACTATGATAGAGCATTTTGGTGTGTAAAAAATGTGTTTTTGGTTCTTTCTAGGTCTAGTCAATCATTGAGAGCAAATTGAAGAATTTATATTTTGCCAAAAATGAGCCCTTTTGAAGGTGGGGACCCATTCCCCTTCAACAACTCGTCTCCACTTTGCTCCATCAAAATGGAGATTTTGGTATCAGAAGAAAGTTCATACTTTTTCTCATTACACAGTGAAAGGCCCAGGAAAATATTTCTTTTTGATGTTATGAACCAAAACATCTCCAAATGCGGTCGATCACACTTTCCTATTGGTTAATTTAGTACACATATTTTTGCTTCTACTACCCAAACGACTGAACTCGATTCAAACTTGGTAATAAGATGATATATCCTTGTTAAGTGAGTCGTACGGATGATTTCCCTTACCGGCTTTTGGATAAGTCACAACAAATGTGTCATTCTCTCGTACGTGCCACGTTTCCAATGCTTCCAATATTTCTGATGATATCCCGGTACAAAGTAGCTACCGCTGTCATGTCTCCAAAATGTGTAATCGTCCTTGAATCAGATTATTTAGGACAGGATGCCAAGATTTTCTCTAAGTCTATAAATGTAGATCATACATCGCAATTAACGATCAAAATAAAATTATTATACAATTTATAAAATATTAATCTTTCCTGCGTGAGATGGGCAGCGCACGCAAGTGTGAGAAAAAAACGTGCGCTTGCGGCGGACTCAAACCGGCAACCTCCGCATTAGTCTAGCAGATAAATGGGCTCCCCCTTAAAATAAATTATAACATTATTTATTAGACGGTATACGACATCGACTTAAAGAATTTTGATGTTACAAAATATTTAATATTGGATATTTATTAATCTTTCCACGGAGATAGCCAGCGCACTACAGGTGTTTAAAAACTAGAACGGCGCTCTAGAATCGCTAGAATGGCGCTCTTCAACTGAGATATCATGCCTGGGTTGGTAGAGGAGCGATACATATATCATCTATTGGTGTTTAGGTGAGGTCCTAAAATATCTCTCCACGGAAAGATTATAAATAATTCCCATCCTTGTCTACCTTTAGAACTAAGTTGTTAAAATTTCAAATCAAATATTGTCCCAAGGGGTGTTCCGTTTGGCGTTCATCTTGGCTATTTGATTTTGATAACACAGAATCTTAAAAGATTGGCATAAGTTGTTCAAAATTATGTTAGAATTTAGTTTTAACTGGGGTGCATGGCAACCCATATCATCTGCGAGACAACTGCTTAGCATCGGAACGTGCCGCACTTGCCATGAAGCAACAAGCCGGGAATTGCAGATGAGCGAAGATGTCATCTTTATGTTTAGGTACGAAAGGTGTCCATCGCTTAAAATTCGCTTTCCTATAGAATCACAAAACGATATTTACACGATATATTTGTTTTGAAATTTTAACAACTAACTACTTCGTTCTCAGGCAGACAGGGATGGAATCTTTCTACTACTTAGTTCCGCAGGTAATACAAGTAAATAACGTTGGTTAAGGGTTTTTGTCTTTCGGGGGTTCGGCCTCATCCATTTGTAAAAGCTTTTTACAAGCAGGTGTTACACGAAAGAGCAAGACGCTAGGCAACAAAATGGCATATTTTGAAAAACTTATCGTACCTTTTGGACATCCTTTAAAGCGAGAACCTTGCGAGATACTTTGTTTGTGCCAACTCTAAATGCAGCTTATTACCCTTACAACCCATATTACCAAATCACTAACAATATGGGCTGAAAACACTGTTACAAGTTGTGTGACTGAGCTGACCAATTAGAGAACTTTATGTCAAATTCAAAATTGAAGCCCTAATTCAAAAATCCGGCTTCATGTTTCACAGCCCTTTGGATGCTTAATATCTTGTGCCAAATTTCAGATTGATACGGACCTTTCGTTTTTGAGTTAACGTTCGTTCCCGTTTCATAAAAACCCGATTTTCAACATTTGAGATATTGAGCGAAACGTAATCGAAAATATTAAAGGTTGCAAAAAACTAAGTAATTTGGCCCCAATTTGGAAATAATTGTTCATTTATTTTAAAATATAACTCTTAACCTTTTTGAGAGTTGCATTTTTGGTGCAACTTGGGGCATGCTCAATGGGTTAAAAAAAAAATTATTTTTATACACATAATCGTCTTAAATATCACTAGGTGGAGTGATAATAAAGCAAACCTAGAAACTGTCGAGCTGAAAATTTCGAGTAGGTTTGATGCATAATGAATTTATTAATGTTTTAATAAATTAATTTTGAAAAAGCTTGTAATATGTGGTCATAATAATAAAAAAAGTACAGGGTGAGCACTTTTTACATACAAATGTATACACAAATGCCAATCGAACGTGCGAGACTTGCTTACTTAAAAAATCGCAGCATAAAATTTGAACGGAATGTCCTAATTACCTCAAACAAAAAGCAAATGAAAGCTGAAAGATTACACTTTCCTCTCATGCTATGATCTCAATTGTGCTAGTAGACTCATTTTCCTTCTTTCTTCAATTTGAAAACATAGACCCCCTCTTAACAGTGAACTGTCGCAAACCTCGTTGATTTCGTGATTTCGTGATTTTGTGCTATTTTGTAACACGGCGTCATTTATGACATCACGGTAACATCATACTAGGTATGTTGATACTATTTTTTTACCAAAGGAGATTCGTAGCCATCTAGTGGTACAAAAACATGCTTCAAGTTACTTTATAATAAGTATAGAGGAGTTCCCCCCCCCCTCCCCCACGCACACACACACAACCTTGGCCTTGAGCGTATAGTAGAAAATAGTTCAAGCAGACGAGGGTTTAATGCAGATAGGTTTCGCATGTGTTAGTTTTTATTTTTTGAGATGCGGGCCAAATTCCAGAAACGATGTTTTTATAATCGAATCGAATATGTCTCAACAAAAGGGTAAGGGTGTCCTAAATATAAACAGTGTCCTTCACCACCTCAGAGAGAAATGACGTTTGCAATCAATCTATATGATACGCGTCCTTTCCATAAAGTCGTATTGTGGGCCAAAAGGCACCAAAATCAGAATACCAGTGGTAAAAACCTACCATGAGAACAGAAGCGGACTATCATATTTATTTTGTATACCAAAACAACAACAACGTGCCCTTACCGTCTGTTGTAACACGGCCCCATTTGGAAGCTTGATTCGCCATTTTGATTATGTTGGAGTACTTAATAGTTAGTGGTTAGTATCACACAATTGGTCTAGAGATTTTATACAAACCAAGCAAAGGTTCACAGAACATGACTATATATTTCACGCATAGTTCCTTATCTATTAAACTTTGGAATTTGTCTTTGGCATAGACTAAACAAAACCATAGTAAAATGGTACAAGTCTTAAGCCATACGCTAATTAAGGGATCGACGATAATGTTTATTTTGATAAAGGACCGTATCGGAGCTTTTCTTTATTTCTAAATTATCACTATTATAAGCTTAATTTTCTTTTTATTTGCTGGAAATCGGACATTCCTTGCCGATGCTAGTAATGATCAAAGTGAATTGTACCGCACATGCAGCAATTACTTTTTCTTATATTTTCTTCTCAGCTATATTTACTTTGTATCTTAATGTTTTTCCAGCAGCTATATTTAAGGAATTACAAAATAAATTAAATTTAAGAATGGTGATATTTTTTATGATTTTTGTATTGTAAGTAAATGTAAGAATAAATTGACATTTACAAATCAAAATTGCAATAATTTTAATAAATAAAATTCAGTGTTTTTAGAACTTTATTTGCCCTATTTTGCAATTTTCGGCACCTTGGAAATTTGGCACTTCTGAATGGTCTATGTTCATCAAAGTTTCAACAATGACAGTTTTATAATGGTCTGCAACTTAATGGGAAGAAATTTTGTAATCGTCTTACTTTTTTTGAGCCTATAAAGTCATATGCAGCAGACAAAATTATTTTTTTCAATAAACCGATTGCCATGGTAACCGGTGAACACACTTTGAAAATATCTCCGCATTAGGTTACAAGCTCTAACCATATATAGTGCTGCAGCATCAGGTGAAAAGTGCCTTAGATTTCTACCAACCATGCAGGGCCGGAATAATAACATTGCTATCATAGCTAAAATTGATCATTTGGGTTGTGTAGTTCATGATAATACGTGATGACAAAATAAAGTGATGGCAATTTGCAATAACCAATATTTTCGAAAATGGCCGCCATATTAAAGGTAATAGCACTAGTATGGTGACTTAGTGTCGGAATGTAATCTGTCTGGGGTCAAGCGGTTCAATATTACAATTGGCCATAATTGTGGAAGTCTGGAAATTTATTACTGGCTATTTTTTCAAGATGGCCGACATCTCGTCAAGAAAACCGTATACATTCTTATGATATAAGCTAAAGATGATTTGGGTGTCAAAATTTATTGTTTTCTGGGTCAAGGAGTTCAATAAAAATATTCGCAAACTGTATGATTAATTTAAAAGTGATTTTATTTGCCTTTGTCACTTTTTTCCAAGATAGCCCAATATTTCAAATACAAGTGCCTAATCTTGTTACCTTACTGTATGTCACAAGTGAATAACATCTCTTAACCCAGATTGCTTGATAATTAATATCGACACAGAATTCTCAGTAACCCTTCCCCTAAGGCCTTCGTAACTGTGGCTTCATGACCCCTATGACGAACACACACCCAAACCATTGACTACCACTAGGTGTGCACGTGAACCATGCACCATTATTGTTCGAAATTCGGGCATTGGTACTCTTGACATAATCTGAACAAACAATAATAGTTCTATTATACCGGCCTAAATTCAAAATTCCCATGCAATTCCAGATATATGGTTTTGGGTGAATACATTAGAGTAGTCCAGGTGTCCACCTTTTTGGGTGCACCAATATTAGACCATGAATAACATGACTCATGACTCATCTGACAGTTTTGAGAATCTTGGCTGTTGAAATGCTTGCCCTAAAAAACATCCACCTGGTCACCAAAAATCGTCATCTTAGGTGCTTTTATATCATGAGGTATAAAGGATTTTGGCTTTTTATAATGTTGACCATCTTGGAAAATACTGTACGTATGAAACTTCCATTACTTTTATATCATCTGGCAGTTTTGTAAATAGTTTATATTGAACTCCTTGACCCTGAAAATCTTTCATTGACACCACATCATAGGCTTATATAAGGAGAAATGTAAGATGTGTGTCAATAAGATGCCAGCCATCTTGGAAAAAACTCGGCACGGACATGCAACATTTTATAGTTTGGGGAATAGTTTTATTGAACTCCGGACTAGAAAAAAAAAATTACAACAAAATTGTCTTCTTAGGTTGGTTTTTGGCTTTAATATGGCTTCCTTTTTGAAATGGCGTCGTATGCAAATCTCCACCACTTTAATGTTGTCTCACCCATTTCATGAACTCCACTTCCCTACGGTCAATTTTAGCTATGAGACAAATATTATTGATCCGGCCCGGTACCACTCTCCTAACTGGTTGGTGCTGCAGCACTATAACCTATACCTGGATAGCAACAACACCTGGTAAAAATGACCCTGTTTAGGCGAAACGAAAATAAAAAAAAACCCTGTTTTACGGGCCCGACGCGACCCCTGATTTTGTCAGTTTTTTGCAGATTTTTTTTTTTTTTAGTTTTTCCAAAATCCTTTAAAATCAGCCTGTTTTTGTCCAAATTTATAAATACTTTGGCAATTTTTTTTTAGAAAAAATTTGTAAAAAAAAAATTCTTAAAAATCATTTTTTCTTTTCTCTTGATTTTTCCGATTTTTGGCTATTATTTAGGCCAATTTTGAGCTCCAGAATAAGAAAAAATTTGAAAAAAAAAAATTCGCCCGACGACCGACCCTCCGAAGGTCCGCTCTCCCGTAAAACAGGGTTTTTTCTTTTTTTCGGCGTCGCCTTAAACAAATATTTTTTGGGGTAAAAAATGTTCAATTTTGGCTTTGCCATTTGACACACTTAACCTTTAACCTCGTTCATTTTCATATACGTATTCCTGTGGAAATAAAAATACTTTTACTTATTCTTAACTCGCTTAAAACCTACTCCATTCACATCCCCCAAAATGATAGTAATAAGTCATTTATAACAGCGGCAAAAAACAGACTCCGGCCCGAAGGGCGCTCACTGCGCTGTTTGCCTAATTATTATTACCCTGCCAATCAGGTGACAATCGTCACAATCATTTCGCGTAGATACCCATTAATTGACCCCGTCTACCGAAGGGGGGGGGTTATTGCTACACCCTTCAGGTTTTATCTAATGTAATGGTAAAATTTGGCATTTTACGCTCCTTTTCAAGTGATGGATGGGTGTCAACCATCCACCTTTGGGAGAGAAGTACTGCCTGTCTAGTACGCACACATGAAATCACATACATTTTGGTACAATTGGATACTATGGCTCCCCCTTACATTGATACCAAAATGAGTCTAACATGTCTATATTAAGTCAGAATCATCATACGTTCGATGTCACAAAACTTTTATATACTCAGAGCCGTGTGTAGTTGTGTATGTTTTTGAGTCAGTAAAATTGTAAAATATCAATTTTCCACCCTACTTCAAGTATTTCCATACTTTCATCAACTTAATGACTTCATAGTGAGGTCATAATAGGAATGTTGGTAGTTATTTTGATACCAAAAGAGAAAACTGTAAGATTATCCTGCGGTACCCACAAATAAAATCAATCGCTTCACAAAACAAAAACTCTCTGTGTATCTACACATACTAAAGTTAAGAATACAAAAAAAAAAATTGTGCTGAAAACATCCAAATTTGACCCCGCCTTGTTTACCTCACCTGTGACGCAGTTGATGTTTCATGATCTGCATATCTTCGACTTTCTATGCTGTAAAAATTAAGGGATTTGGTGAAGAAATGAGGTTGATATGAACAATTTTCGCGGCTGAAGATTTTGGTCATCACCTTTTTTCATGAAGTCCACATCCTAGATCAATTTTAGCTATGATGACAAATATTATTATTCCGGCCCAGATGTACCCCTTTCTTAACTGGGTTGGTACTGCAGCACTAAAGCCGTCTGTTCATTCGTTTTTAATACAATCTGGTGGTCCTACCCACTTACACAACTGGCCCAGTCTTAACAATGATACATATAGCTCGTGCTCATTGGGCAACAATGTCGGCCGTACATGTCAGTAAGGAATTAGCACATTGATTGCCATATAATATTCAATAACTCAGAAACTCCCATAAATGGAATAGCAACTCCACGAAGAAAATTGAAATGAATCTTGAAATACATAACAACCGGCAGTACATCTGAACAAGTCTGTCTGACCGAGCTGGCGAAGCTTAAAATCCGCAGACATCTGTGTTGGAATACTAAACATACCAATGCGTTTGGTCAAATACTATTGCTTAATTGTAGTTTAAGACTGCCTTAACCAGGCTAGTCCACTCCTTGATGTTATCGAACCACTGTTTCTTTTAGCGCCCTATTTTCCTTTCCTTGATCGTTCGCCATAAGGTGCAATCTCAGCATCCCTCATCCCACTCTCAGTGTATGTAACAAACAGGCGTGTGATCCTATGCACCTGGCCTGCACTTCCTCTATTTCAAATCTTCGGACGCGCTCTCTATTCATCTGATGGTGGCCCTCTGTTCACTGCAACCAAGTTTTTGGAAATCTCATTTCATAGAAGATGGTAAAAAGCTTTCTGTGGTTAACTTAGTCAAAAGCTTTGGAATAGTGTTATATACATCACAAAGGCTGTTGTTGTGCAATCACTTTTCTCCGACAACTTGGCCAAACACCCAACATGTCTCTGTTCCTCTTCCTTTCCTATAAGCCGCTTTGGGATTCCATTTGACTTCTGAACCTAAGCTGTTTTATCAGCATTTCTACTTCTGAGATGATGGTGGTGTTCTTGTTCATCCACAGGGATTCTTTCTTCTGTGCGAGGAGCTTCATCCACTGATCTTTCAAAGAGCTGCACACCGGCCCGTACGCAGAGGGGGGGGGGGGTGCGGTCGCACCCCCCCCCAAAAAAAAAAATTTAAAAAAACGTGGCAAAATGTCCACGTTTTGCTGATTTTTTTGACAAAAGGTCCAAAATTTGGTGATTTTTTTTATTTTTTGCTTTTTTCCACTTTTTTGGTGATGAAATGTTCAAAAAGGACCATTTTGGGGGTAGATCCACTACTTCCAAAAATGTCCACTTTTTTTCGAAAAAAGGTCCACTTTTTCGAAGTCCCCCGCCCCCCCCCCCCCAAAAAAACATAAATCCTCCTGCGTACGCCCTCGCTGCACAATATCCCTTCGCGCGCCCATTCTATGTATTTTTTCTGACCGAGATCTTTGTCATCTTGGCCCTTTAGTGCATGCTTTGCTGTGTTGTTGCTGGTTCTTGATGGACTTGATGGCATTGAACATTTCCTTGGACTTTCCAGCAGGCGTTAAGAATATCGTTCACTTGCTAAACTGTTCCTCCTCAAGCCAATTTGCTTTGTCATTTCTTTCCTCTTCTTTGATCTCAGATCTTAACCCTCGTCGGGGGGGGGGTGTCCCCCTCCTTCAGGTTTTTTTCCCTCCGGCTTGCCTAAACCCTCTTTTTTGGTGCCAAATTATTTTAATATTGTCAATTGACTTGTTTCGCTCCTTGTTTCCACCAAAAACAAACCCAATCCCCATCCGGGGTATAGGTAGATACAGGGTGATCCCAAAGTGATGGATAGGGGTGGCAACACCCCCCCCCCTTCGGGAGATAAAAAGGTACCAACTTCCTACACAACACGTAATATCACCCACTTGAACTTTGTACCATATATGCCACGGTCCTCCTCTTTGCATTGATGCCAAAATGAGTTACCAACATGCCTAGCTTACTTCACAATTACGTCATAATAAGTTTGCATATAAGCAAAACTGCCAATTCCCATCGGCACACAGTTTAAATAGGGGAAAATTCATTTTTTTTTCGCCAAAAAGGTTAGGAATATAAGGTTTTTTACTCTACTTGCTGGGAAATGACTATTTTCATATAATGAAGCATTTTAGTTGCTATAATACGTGTTTTAGTCGCTAAAAGTGCGAATATCAATTTCCACCCTATATTCAGTATTTTCGTACGTTCCTCGACATATGACGTCATGGTCATAAATCGAGCTTCTTGGCATAAATCTGTTCCGGTACCCTTGAGCAGTTTAACGTGGATGTGTCGCGCTTTAAATATTAAATTATTATTATTAATTATTAATTGGGGATCTTGGTACTTATTTTGTATCAATGGAAGAATAAACTCTAAGCTATCCATTGGTCCAAATTTACAGGAATCGAATTAACGAAAATCACAGGGAGTGCCCCCCCCCCCCCCCTCGGGAGTTTTTGTTACGAAATGGCTCAGACGGGGTTATCTTCTGGTCCTTTCTCATGTGTCCCGCTTTTCCTCGCATGAGTTTACTTTTTTCCTTCTGACCTTTGTTGCTGATCCAGTGTTTCTTTGTCTGGCTCCCCCCCCCCCCCGCCCTTTCCAAAAAAAAAAAAACACCCCCAACCCCCCACCCCCCCGCAAAAAAAGTAAAAACAATCATATTTCCCCATTTGCTCTCTTAACCTCACATCTCTAAACTCACCACTTTTAAAAAACATTCCGTATCCGGACTTTTGTATACCGTTTCCTATGGTCCTGCTATACTTTGTTTCCCAATAAAACCCAACACTTCGGCCAGCCGCTATAAGTCTTGAACAAGCACACGACTTCTTGTTCCTTTGTCTCAATGTATGTAGGATTGTTAGCTAATTTCTCCTGAAAAGTTCATAAAGGTAGAGTTAATATTTTTTCAAGAAACTCCGCCGAACCATTTTACCACTACGCACTGTACTTTTTACGTGCATAACCACCAATATGTATCTATCCCACCACCATTTCCAGGTTTTTATTTAACATTACAATGTGCTACAACAATATTAACATAATGAATTTTTTTTCATTGGTAATTGGCTAATTAACGTCATTTTAAAACACTTATAAGATTGAATTAGAAATGTCCCTCACAACACCTCGTATTATCCAAATAAGCATTGGATTAGAGCTATCATACAGCATAGTTTTTGTGACAGAACACGAAGAGTTTATCTTAACCCAAACTTGAATGCCAAGCATGAATACACTAACATTGTTATTGAGGTTGTATTGAAAACATTTTTTACTTCATAAGTTCAGAATGTAACAAGCAAGTTGCAACCCAACGGCATTTATATTATTCATCAAATAATTATGTTTTATATCTTATATTTAATAATATTAGATTAAAATGTAGTAGATTTGACCCATAGAAGTTATTCTGCAACAATTGGGCAATGAAAGACACTATCAGTGATCTACCCAAAGGTTGAAAACCATTTGACTTTATAGGAATGCTTAAAATTGAATGATATGGCTGTAGGACTCTCATAGTATTTCAAAACTGAAAGCGTGACAGAAAAGAAAGAAAACGCAGTGGGTTCAAAGATATGAATCTCCATCAATTACGTGGTGTAGTACATGTCCGTACTGACAATAATGACTCAAATATTTGGATTTTGTCGTTATTAGGTTGCCGGGCTGTAGAATACCTATACAAAAAGGTACCAATCTGATTGTTGATTCTCGATTTTCTGATTTAGCAAATCCTGCTATTGCTTTAAATGTGATTGTCATTGTTGTATTTGTCATTCTGTTCTTCAGTACCACCCTTGTCACTGTGGTTACCAGCTCCGCATTTTGTAAAATGGGTCCTGCGGATTACTTGATTGCTGGGGTCTTATTATAAAACTCTGACTCCATCGCTAATGAATTTTCCAGGAATATTAGAATACCAACTCCCTTCTAATCTGACAACCAATAACAAATAGTCATATTCTTTTGTTCAAAGAGTGTTGCGTATTTATTGGGACATACTGTACTACACGTAAATGCTTATTAAATGAAAACGAAATATCCGTTTCATCTCAAACTTTGGAATTCAGCCATTAAGGTGATTATTTTTACTTCTAGTAGATTATTTTTAATTAATACACAAAAAAGAGTATAATTCCAAATCTTTACACACAGCATTGACAGCAAGCTACAATCAATACACTAGCCTGAAATCATGGATTTGCTTTATTTTAGGATCCCAGTACAAGATGTGCTATAAGATCCTGTGTGTATCCCGTGTGTATCCCACGAGCCACTGGGACCGACGGCTTAACGTCCCCTCCGAAGGACGGGCTGCTTTCATGATTCATTTGCCCAATTCCAAGTGAACCATGGAGGAGAGCGGTATTCTGTATTTAATCAATAGCTCGTATACAGATTAAATCCAGAATTGAGCACCCTAATAAATCCCAGCAAGTGGCCTCACCTTGATTTTTGGGTAAATTTGAGGCACAGGCGACCACCATAACCACCCTTGCGTTGTACCACAGTGACCATTGGAAACTCCAATAAGTGCAACTTTTGTTTAGGATTTTTTCGCCTTTCGGGGGTTTTATCTCAGTTATTTTTGCAGTTATTTTTTTACAAACGAGGTGTTAGATGAATGAGCAAGACCTATGCAACAAAATGTATATTCGAAAACTTTCCAAATTATCCGACTCTGGCATAATACTGATTGAAAAACATGCCGAGATACTTTTGGTGACAAACTATATAAAACTGTATATTCTAGGGATCATTAACATGGCTGCTTCTTGTGTTTAAGGTTTGACCTTTTGCTAATTCTTAGAAATTGGCTTTTAATAATTTATCAAAACTTTTGTATGACTATTAAACATTACGTTGTAGCATGTTAATATTATTTCCCAAAATCGAATGTTAAAGTTGAATTATCCATTTTCGTTCTGTATAAAGCGTCAACATGCTCGCTTTCTTCTACAGTAAAGTAATTCTTCCAGTCTCCAATCTGACCTAAATAAAAATACACAGAGACGCAATAAAGGTAGGAAAGACATATATAAATACGACAATAAATGGAGAAAATTAAATGCATTTACAATAATATGGTACATAATATAACATGGCGTTTCCGGTTATATACTGAGAATATGCGATTTCCCTTCATAAAACATTTAACTCAATCAAAGCATTTAAGGCAACTAAACCACTTTTCTCCAAATATGTGGAGCAGAGGTATTGTAAAGATATACAAGTTGGAGAACCTTTTGGGTTGATTCTAAACAAGGATAGATCAAATTTTACACCATATAATCACTTAATATAATGGATTTGAGAACTTTGTGAAGTACTGCACTGTAAAACATTGGCTACGTAAGGGCTTTACCCTCATATGTGGGGTAAATTCTTTATACTTAAATTTTAATCCTTATTTTTAGAGTGAATTAAGTTATCGTTTTGTTTTGACAACATGGATAGCCTAATTTTTAAATATTTTGATGAATATCACTGAGTAAATTTCAGTTTCGAATCCTAAAAACTTTACAAGTACCTTTCCTCATAAAAGACTTCGTGGGGTCACGATAGAATCCTAGTGTGTCGGGATTGCTGAGCGGGTTTTCTTTCATGCTTTTAAATGTCGTCATCTGTACTATTTGATCCATTAGCTTGTCAGACAGCGGTCGCTTTAAGAAGTCACATACTTGAACAACGACAGACCGAAGATCCTGCAAAGAGCAACGTTTGCAAGTTCCCTCTAACATTTAAGATTAAGCCAAACTATACTGTTGCTCATAAAGTTGGACTAAAATATTTTTACCACTTTCTATGGAATGATTTTACAGTGCGAGTTCTTTATGATATCTAGAGTGTATATCGCCACACTACTTGAATGGTCAATCTCTTCCCAACATATCACCATGTACTTAAGTTCACAAGTAACCCTTTACGAACTGGTCCTTAGCCTGAAGGAAAAGGTGGTATTTGAACAGCAGATTTAAGGATTTTGTTACAAGTTTTTCACATCATCAATTTTTACATATAACACATTTTGGGTGATTTCATGCATCGAAATGTTCAATAGTACTGTTTTAAATGTTAATCAGTCACTAACATTGAGTATGGCTACCCATGGCATGAATCAAGGCGTCAAGGCGTCACGGCATATTGTTCATAAGGTTGTTTATGATGTCATTGGGCAGAGCGTCCCACTCATCGGTCAGAGGCTGAGCTTACTCCTGTAGTGTTTGAGGAAGATTGCCCCTGTAATTGATGGCTCGGCCTAAGGTATCACAGCATGCTCAAAAGGATTCAGAACAGGGAAGCAAGCAGGCCATGGTATCTGCTCCACCCCCTCTGCCTCAAGAAATTGTCTCACTACAGCGGCCCTGTGCGGCGTTAACATTGTCGTCTTGCAGCCGTAAATTGTTTACGTAAGTATTTGGCAGACAGTGTTTTTCCAGAATGTTCAGGTACACGACGGCGTTCATGTTTCCATCTGGCACCACCAGTGATGTTTTCCCGCCATAATGAATACCGGCCCATACCATCACTGAGCCGCCACTACCTTGAGTCGATTCCTGAATACAGTCATCTCGGAGGTTCCCACCACGTAATCGACGAACCCTTTGTCTTCCATCTTGATGGTCAAAGGAGTAGCAGCTCTCGCCAATAAACACAACATTTCGCCAGTGTCTGAGCTGTAATCTTCTTCCTAGCCCAGCGAAGACGATCAACTCTGCGGTGAACGATTGGGCGTGGACATTTGGTCATTCGTCTTGCTCGTAACCATGTTGAAGCAATCTCCGATCTACAATTTGGTGGGAAACGTTGATTCCATAGTGTCTTCTCCAAAAACGACAATGACGGCTCGTTGGCATATTCCGGGCTCTACGGCACCGATTAAGCAGTCGGCGACCATCTCGTCTGGTAGTCAATCGTGGTGATCCTGAAGAATTTCGTGACCTCAAATGACCCACCTCTCGATGATGTCTGAGGATTTTACAGACCGTACTCTGCGATATTCCGAAGAAAATCAGCCACTCTGGCTTGTTTGTACCCTTACCTGGTGAACCTCTGTGTCAGTTCTTGTTGTAAAGTAACAACCAACTCTGAAAAAATGGGCTCCTTGCACAACGGCTTGGAGCAGGGAGAAGGAACAAACAATAGACGTCGGACATTTCATAGCTCCCAACAAAAGGCATTGTTACGTAATTCAAAATTATGCATGGATTCACTTCACCTGGGTAATGGGGACTCATTATGTAGTCATTCACTTACTCTAATATGATTACTGAGGCGTTCAAATAGAAATAGTCCAACTTTATGAGCAACAGTGTATTTTAGTCGAGGCGAACTTCGAGTGTTAACTTTTATATTACAGTGGATTTCAGCAGGTCTAATGAAGGATGGTTCGAATGATGTTTCGATGTTATATTGAAAACAAACAGATATCCCAAGATTACTACTTACCTGTTTCATATCCTCATATTTGACAAACAATACATTGGAATCATGGCGTCTATTCCACCAGTAGAGATTCTCCTTAAACCAGTCACCACCGTAAACTATAAATACAATTATGTTTTTAAACATGATAAATAATTTTAAAATTAAAAATACGATTATCGTAGGAGTACGACATGTATACACATACAGCCATGTATAAATGTAAATATATCGAGAAACCAAGGTTAGGGGTTTTCACTCCCGTTAGAGCCCAAGTGGAAATGAAATCCTCATTGTAAACCACTTTTCCGACGGTGAATTTGTATATTAGCTTGGGAGCTAGCAGACATTTGTAACACATCTCGAGTACAAAAGGTTTGAGTGATGAAATATGTAGACAGCCTGACAGGAACCCTGGAGGGGGGAATTTAGACAAAGATTATATAGGGTCAAATTTTTTAATTGATCCAGACATGTTGAAAACTATACCAAGTTATTTGTCTAACCATAAGAATTCCAAAAAGGTATAGTTTGTACTATCTGCAATCTAGATTTTGGAGTTAAGGCTAAAAACAGAAAAATCAATAAAAAGCCTCATTTTCATTTGTACAGGGGTCCTTTCTCCCAGCATACTAAAGAACATGTAACAACCTATTTTAGTAGTAATAAAAAAACATCTCAAACTATGGAGACATCCTAAATAAACTGAAAAGATATCAATTTTACTGAAGTCAATATCAATTTTACTGAAGTCAGACTATTCTAACCACCCTGTACAGTGTACATACCCTCTGAAAATTTTAAAATAAGGTTGTCGAATTCTGATTCCCTGCAATAGTTCATATTTGACATCACTGTTTTTTGGTTCGCTGCACGCAATTGGTGATTAATCATCTCATTTATCACCTTGAAGATGGTGTTCTCCTGACTATAGATATGTTTCCGCCCCAAAAAGCTGCAAGTCAGAGTGTGTTCCAAATTTCAAAAAGGCCGCCATTGTTTTATGGAAATCCGCCATTGTAATTGCATTATAGTTTTATCCGGGACTAAACGAAATCAAGTGCGTTTAAACATCTAGGCGTCCAAGATGGCCGCCGCAAGGAGGCATGTTTTGTTAAATGAATTTAAATTGGAAAATTGTTCTGATTAGAATATAATTGAGATTTTGGGAGCACCAAAAGAATTTATGGCCTTTAAATTTTGCGCACAGGATCGTTTCCCAAGATGCCGGTGAGTACAACTCTAACGTAGTTTTAACTGACTCTAAAATAGTTCACAGGAAGACAACAGCTCCTATCGATGTGATATAATAATAATAAAAATATGATATAATGGTTGTGAACTGTATTTAAGCACTACTCAGTGGCATCATATGTGTTTCTCAGTAAAAATAACAAAATCGTTTATGTAGAAATGAAAAAGTTGACTATGTGTCGAAGGAAAATTTAAATATGGTGATCCAACTTTCTATAGAGCACATCAAGTGCTATCTTTGTTTTGGACTTGTCCCAATGGCTCGCTCGCGCTCTCTCTTTCTCTCTCTCTCGCGGAAAAATAGTATCAACAGTTTTATTTGTGTCCGATGTTTCGTGGACGTGAAGGTCAGAAATACCCTTTAAACACAAACAAATGAGCATTGTGCACAAATAATCTGAATTGTATATAATAACACTATTTAAATATGATTTTAATCAAATCGATTGGTTCACAATTTTGGAATGTTCAAAAAATAATTACAATTCAATAATGATACACTCAATGTTAAGATCGTATAGTTTTACAGAACAGTTATGTCCAGAATATAAGGATGCGTTGCAGTTCGAGAATGATGTCCTCACAGTGAAGACTCCAAAATGACAGCATGCAAAGTTATACAAACTCCACGGGAAATATAAATCCAAGTGAATCTCCTCAGTCCCGAAGATAACTTTGTCCAGCAGTTCAAGACGACAGGGTTGTCCCTCCACGACACTAATATACTGCAATATAATAATCCCAGTGTTAAAACCTAAATGTCCGTCTGTCGCAAATGTCCACTTTCAGGACCAAAATTGGAATCCCTCTTTGATTCCAAAAAATTAAGCTCTTTAGGCTTGACAGACGTCAGCAGACAGTTTAGGTTTCAAACTCCTGTGGTATCAAAAATATTAGCACTGGTACTGCACCGATCTACCATCTCTGGAGATAAATTTAACTACTGGCAAATTTTCAAATTTGCAAAATCTCCTTATATAAAGTATTTCACAACTAGTATTTCCCCAATACCTAAATATAGATTACAACATCATCATGCATGAACATAGCCTAACACAGGCCAATTGGATTACACAAAATGATATTATTAATGACATCATGGGGAACTACCTATTTTGCAATCTGTTTTTCAAAACAACAGCAGACAGCAAAACATCAGGCTATTAATAGGACTTAGTTCAATCACAAAACATCTGGCCTTCTCCAAGAAAGCACCAGGGAAATTCAATTTTCTCTTCGCACAATAAAAAAAAGTACTTTTTCCCCCATGAGAAGAAATCTTTTTCTTAAGTAAAAACAGAGAAATCGAAATTATTACTTTATTCCATTAATGGACGACGATACAATAACCTTGTGATTCTTATAATGTCGAAAAGATGGGCACGGTTGTTTTTTGTTTTTATTCTTGATTGAGGGTATCCTGGATTGGGTGTTTTTTTGTTGTGTAACAGCCGCTCATCTTGAGATAAAAGAGCACGTGGGCAAAATACAAATGTGATAAATCTCCCCTTTGTGTCTAAAACTCACTCGCATTCTACCCAAACAATAGCCACGCTTAATGTTTTAAGCCCACTTCAGGACGGTAAATACTGATTTCGTTAGTCGGGGACAAAGTTTCTATCAAAAACAATGGTAGACGTTCATATAGAAGTCCCAAAGATGCAATGAGGTATTACAATTGATCTCATGCGCTCTGTATGACGTTGTGCAGTAGTGCTTGCCGGAATGGAATGGCAATACCTCATTGCATCCATGGGACTTCTCTATGAAACGGTTACAAAAAAATGAGATTTAAAATGTCGGTTTCAAAACAATGGATGGCCATTTTTTTAAATAGGCAGTAATGCTAATATGAAGCAATTCGGGGCCGGAGGAAACACACCTAATACACCGCCCTCAAGGTATTATATGGCAAAATTAATCACGGTTGGGCAACAAACTCGAATTGTAAAGTCCTGTGCAGAAATTGGCGTACAGACTCGTGGTAAATCAATTAATAGTATATATGTATTTATTTTTCTGTGCATGTTGATCAAAAGGCCTGAACCTGAATACTTAAGTGTTTAATGTGTTTCCTCTCGATGTGCACCTTATTGTTCAGAAAATCGTGCTGCAGAAAGTCGCTGAATGTTTCGTAGTCTGGTAGCAAGGCTGCACCATGCAGAAGAAAGAAAAATACGATACAGGCCAGTTCTTTCGGATTCCGGCCACATAAATAACTTTGGCGTCGGTTTTACGTCTGTCTCTGAGAATGCTAAAATTTCGGTAAGTGTTGTTATTAGTGATCTGGTAATATTAAAATGTCAGCGTTGTATGTTATAATTTACATTTGTATCGCTTCAATATAGTACAATGAAATTGGGACATGTTAGAAATTACATTCAACATACAACCTATACCTTCAGGTCTATATATTGTGTGGGGAAAAAATGAATGTTGACATATATAATAACATCGGAAAAATAAGGCGGTTTATATCCCATGCGCGGGCTTTTTTTTTTCTTCTTAGTAAAAACGCGTGAAATTCTCTTGTTTTATTGGACACGTAAACAAAAGAATTTCACCGTTCAAAATAACAGTATTCCCTGCCTATGGCATCTAAATATTCAATTAACTAGCGGGGAGCGGGCCACCACTAGCGGAGTATAGGCCTGAACGGCAGGTCAATAGGTTATCTTGGCAGATCTGCCTCCAGGAACAAACCAAGCAGGCAGAGATTACAAAGGAATCACCTGTAGAAATAGCTGAATGAAATGTTTCAGGTGAACCAGGTGCATGCATTGTATGTGATCCTGGAGGATCTGGAGGGCAAACAAAAGTCCATTCAAGATATTAACTTCGTTGCAAGGCCCGCTTATACCTGCTAGATGAGTAAAATGACCCCTCCGAAACGTGACCCCAAACCTCGTATGGCGAAGCTCTACCACCATATCAAAAACTCACATCCATACGTGAAAGTACGGCCAAGTTACCCAATATTCAATAACGACCCCTGGATGACCTTTGACCCCAAAATGACCGCTCGAAAACGGAACCACAAATCTCGTACGTCGGAGCTCTATCAACATACCAAAGCTCATATGCGTATGATAAAGGACGGCGAAACGCATAGCCGGACAAACAAACCCACAAAATTGACTTTTTAATAATAATAGATGTCACGAGCTTGTGCTTACGGAGGAAGGAAGGTAAATTCCAGATGTGACTTAATCAGTCGCGGAGATGGTACCGAGTCCAGCACTACATGGTTTGGTGGCACAACATCCATCTGTTTATATAAAAGCGTATAATATTGGATGAGTGGAGTAAAATCTGACAATATGGTGGCCGGCTCCATAGACAATATGGCACTTTCACGGTAGGTCAATAGGTGAACTTGGACAGACTTGCCCTCCAGAACAACCTAAGGATACAGAGAATACAAAACAATCACCTGCAGAAATATCTGGAATTTTCAGGTGAACCAGGTGCATGTATTGTACTATTCGCATGCTTGGATGGACAGACAAAAGTATATTCAACATAATTTACCTTCCTATAACGGAACAAAGAGGAAAAGTAGCGTTCAAATCCAGTCGACGAGTCTAGTGCACTATAATTCCTAATTACGGACGCATGTTAACTTTGAATTTTCGGGAAGGGGATTGTGGGTCATATTTATGCCAGCAAAGGAGTGATATGCTGGCTTAAAGAAACTGAGATTTTACTTATTTTCCCATGACAAACCGTCCTATAATGCTTGGACAAATGATGCATGCAGCACCCGGGGCGCAGCACACAATGGAGAACACAATACACCTGTACACCTTATCTGAGTGAAGAGCACGTGTTAGATTCTGCCGGATGGTCCAGGACCATAAGCAGTTAGATTAACTCATAAGGCAGCTATTCACTATTTTCTACTTCAATCGCCAACTCTGATGTTTTCACTGCAATCTTTAACTTCAAGATAAAATAATAATGAAGTAAAATTTCACGCCTGGAGTACCCACGATTTTCGGATTACAAGACGAGCGCCCACAGACGTACGCCACACAATCCGACCTAGCCTTGTTCAAGGCAGTCTGAATCTGAATTATATCGCCAGCGAACTACCGTAAAGCAATATTAATTTTGACCAAACGCATTGTATAGCCATAGCTATTTTTTATGGGCGGCCATGACTGTCAAAAGTATCTCAAAACACGTAAAGGTCTCAACTACAGAAAATGGTGTCAAATGCAGAGAAACATGTCAAAACAAGTAACGATCTCAACGACTGAAAAGGTGTCAAATGCAGAGAAACATGTCAAAACACGTAACGGTCTGAACTATAGGACAAGGTGTGAAATGCAGAGAAACCTCAAAAACACGTAACGGTCTAAGCTATAGGAAAAGGTGTGAAATGCGGAAAAACATCAAAAACACGTAGGTGTGAAATTCAGAGAAACGTCAAAAACACGTTGTCTCAACAACAGATGCCAAATGCAGAGAAAGATATGAAAAAATACGTCATTTCTTTATTTTTATTAATCTATTTATTTTTGATTTATTTGTTTATTTTTATTTATTTATTTTAATTTACTTAGACCAATTTTTTCTTTTATCCTTTTAGTCAAGCAGGGATTTCCCATGCAATTTCTCTATATATAATCGATGGAAAATACAAATAAATAAATTAAAATAAATAAACATAAAGAATTGCAAAAAATCTAAAATAAAATAAAAAATTCAAAAGTCCTCTAATGACGTCATCAGTGACGTCATCACTTTCAAAGTTTGATATAATACCCTTCTACAATATACCTAAGTTGGACTACTCTAGATAGCTCATCTAGAAAAAATATGGCTCAATGTTGACCTTTTTATGTTCACCTTCCTTCCCCCACCCCATCAGACCCAGGGGATGACCCTGGGGAATGAATTACATGCTTAGTAGGGGCTTTTGCCCTCTTACAATAACTAAGTTTGGCTACTCCAGTTAATCTAGAAAAGATGATACGGCCAAATAAATAAATAAATAAATAAATTTAAATAAATAACAATTATTACAAGACTTATTCACAGCTTCACTGCCCGTGGGTTATTTAATTGCATTATCCACAATGTCGTATTTCGTATTGACAAATGGACGATGTGTAAACTGAATCTAATGATTGCGCGATTGTTCGCTTTGTGAAAGAGACTGCTTGAGACCTTATGTGTTTTTGACATGTTTCTCTGCACTTGACACCATCTTCTGTAGTTTAGACCGTTTCGTGCATTTCACATCGTTCTCTGCATTTGATAATCACAGGGTTGACATCCTTTTCTGTAGTTGAGAAAATTACGTGTTTTTCACATCTTTCTTTGCATTTAACATCTTTTTCTGTAGTTGAGACCATTGCGTGTTTTTGATGTTTCTCTACATTTCACATTTGAGACCGTTTCGTGTATTTGACATCGTTCTGTGCATTAGACACCCTTTTCTGTAGCTGAGACCTTGGCGTGTTTTTTACATCTTTCTCTGCTTTTGGCATCTTTTCTATAGTTGAGAACGTTACATGTTTTTGATATGTTTCTTTGCATTTGACACCTTTTTCTGTAGTTGAGACCTTGTTCATAATTATGTGACGTCTTTCTTTGTATTTGAGACCTTGTTTAGTCTTTGAGATACTTTTGACAGTTACGTGTTTTGAGCGTTTCTGACCTCGTTCATTAATATTTGACGTCTTCAGTGTATTTCAGGCCTTATTTAATCTTTGAGATACTTTTGACCTTTGACATTTCTCTGCATTTGACACCTTTTTCTGTAGTTGAGACCTTGTTCATAATTATTTGACGTCTTTCTTTGTATTTGAGACCTTGTTTAGTCTTTGAGATACTTTTGACAGCAATAGCCGCCCATAATTTTTAGTATCCGGATTCCAACACAGTTGACTGCGGTTTAGCTCGCCAGCTCGGTCAGACCGCCTCGCTGTGAGTGATTCGTGGAAGTTTACAATTTCTATTATGGGAGGAGATTCGTGTGTGGTGTTGACTTTTGAACGGTAGTAATTCGTAAGCAGGAGTGACTAGCCGGCAGAACACCGCTCTTTTGTAATACTTAAATAAACACATAAACGGAATAAAGCGCACATGTAATCATGAATAGCGCCGCCGTGAGACGAGTTGAAAATATCTGGTCCAGGACCATATTTTCGGGCCAAAAACTCATTTCGGCGAGTGGCAAGGAGTAATTCGGGTAATAGTCCGGCAGAGGAACTAGATTTTTCAGATTGGAAATTGTGTATTTAGTTTTGTGTCCTCTTTGAGAATCTTTGTGTACCATTGAGGACTTTTGAGAAATTCAAGATGGCATCCAATGTGGGATATTTCATTCACATTGTTTTGGGAAATGTTGTTCTTCACACAAATATTCATATGGCAATAATTTTTTGGGCTTGAATGTTTGAACAATTATTGAACAGTATGCAATTTATTATATTCATCAAATATTTTTGGCATGTCTGTTATATTTTTTTTGCCAATGTTCTTTTTAAAATGAATATATATGCTTCTTTATATCTTGACCGCAATCTCTGTGACTTTTGATTTATAACTATTCTATGTGAGATAAGTACTTTTGAGAAATCATACATGTATAAAAAGTTTACGGGCCTTTCTCGATAACGTAGAGACTGTTTGTTGAATGACCAACCTATTGTTTATATTACCTGATCAAGACTCTTTATCGCAGTGATTTCCAAGAAAGGTACTTCCCTCATAACGTGTTTTTCAATTTTCTTGCCGCTTTCTATGTCGTCTGCGTGGTGAATCAAACGAAGAATTTCTTGCATCCAGGTTGTCCCTGAGTAGTAAAGAGAATATATGACGTGGTAATGTTGCATTAGAACTTGACTCCCTGTAAGGACAGGCATTCAGTCAAAGCCATTGTGTCATGGAGTAAAATGGAAAAAAGATGGTCTTTAAGGACTTTGATTAATTTTACCTGAAACCTGTGGCAGCTATGATAAAAATGCCAGGGCGTAATTTTTTTTTTTTTTTTTTTTTTTTTTTTTTTTTTTTTTTTTTTTTTTTGTCTTTTCCCTTCCCTTTCCCTATTTATTTTTATCTTCCCTCTTTCCCTCTTCTTTTTCGCCTTTCTTCTATTTTTCCCTCTTTTTCTTTCTCCGTTTCTCTTCCTTCTCCCTTTTTTCCTTCCCGTTTTTTGCTCCCTTTCCCGATTTTTTTGTGGGGGGGGGACAGCTTGCCCCTGCGGACCTCCCTCCACCCGCTTGTTACGCCACTGAAAAATGCGTGGTAAAAATGATACCTGCAGTGTGCATACTTACACCGGTAATGTGCTTTTTCAGTGATTTTTCTTTATTATTTTCAATTATTTTTTACCTTTTTCCTTGAAGTACTGGGGGTTGAATATCATCATCGGTGTGTACATATGGATGTCGTGTACCGTTAACTTGCACGTTAGAGGTGCGTGCTCCGATCGAATTTGGGACCGCCCTGGTTTACCCGAAGTAGTATCGATTTATATATCAGATGAAAGACAGTATTTTTCTCATTGTCGTCCTGAAATTTGAGCCCCCAAATGCATTTAATTCACAAGATATAAACAAAAAACCATCGAAGTAATGGTTAACCATCAATATTAGCACAATATTGAATAGTATAGTCTATCAGCTTCCCCGTGACCACAACAACGCGAATAAGGTTTCTCTTTTGATTTGGCATCACTAGGGTATAAATAAAAAATGAGCAGGGGTGTACCTCGAGACAGATGGCGGAACAAAATTGGCAGCCATTTTCAAAATGGCAGATTACATAGCATAATAACGTGACTCATGCATATGAAGCAGCTTGAGACCCTTCACGAAAGTTATGGGTCGATAGGTCAATTTGGGGTCATTAACTGGCCCTTCCGGGCTGAATGTGAAAAATCTTCACAAATTCATATCTGAGTATGGTCATGTGACTCATGCATATAAAGCAGGCTGAGACCATTCACCAAAGATGTGCTTGGCAAGGGGAAATTCCGCTCTTAATGTAAACAATCTTCAAAAATTCATGTCGTCTATATGAAACGTTGCAAGGTCATGTGACTCATGTATATGAAGCAGCTTCAGATCATTTACAATACTTCTGCTTGGGATGGGGGTCAAATGTCATTAAGGGGTCACTTCTGGTCTGAGTCAAAAATATCTTTAAAAAATCATGAAGCATGAAGCATGGTTTTTTAATCATGGGAAGTCTTTGACATCATAAAATGACATCTGAGCACTTGGATACAGCATTTTCGTATGTGAAATGTATTTTTGTTTTCCTTCCTAGGTCTTCAGCAATCCCTTTAGACCAAATTGAAGGAAGTTTATATTTTGCTGAAAATGACACGTGTCTCTTTTAAGACACTCTCAGTGATCCACCCGAAAGAGTTCACATATTTGAAAATTGCAGAATTAGTTTAAAAGAGAGGGATAAGTCTGTATAATTCTCACAACTTACCTTTTCCAACTGAAAAGATGACAGGAAGAGAGAAAACATCAGTGTTCAGAGATATGAATCTCCAATATTTTCCATTCAATTACGTATTGTAGTAACTGTGCGTACGGACAGTAGTCAGTAAAAATATATCTACCAAAAAAACGTTCAACGTAAAAAGCCACCAAGTTTTAAAAAGAGTACGAGGCATATGCAGTTAATAAATGTTAAGAGAGCACCAAGTATACTCAAGTGCGTCTGCCCCGTTGGCAACTTGGTCCAATTTCATCCATTTCGAATTCCTTTGTTAACAACGTTCGTGATATTTCATTGAAGGAACCATAATCATTAGACCAAATTCTTGATTTAAATAAATTCAACTGCATTTGTTCTTACGGTTATATTGGCAGTTGAGTTTGGAATTAGTATTCCTATTTCTTGTGTAAAGGGTGTCTTGTTCTGACTTGAATACTTTTCAAATTTATATTTCTTAGTTAAATTTGTTTTCTTGCTTTATTTCTTGTTGCTCGTTGTAACATCATCAACGCGGCGCAATTGTCTTCGATGTGTTTCGACAGATTTGCAGTGACTGTTCTAGAAGGTAGCTGGTATGAGTTCTGGATAGAGTCAACTCTCTATGTTTCGGGTTTTTTGTCCAGTCTTTCTGTGAGATACCATGCCAGAAGAAGAGTACTAAAGACCTGAGGTCCCGTTGCTCTAGGTTGCCTCCATGCAAGACGGGAGGTTTTGAGCGGCATTATTGCCATCAGCCGCTCCCTCTAGCATGAAAAAATATATGAATTATATAAAAAAAAAACGTCACAGAAATTAATGGTTTAAAAAAAAAAAAAAAAAAAAAAAAAAAAAAAAATAGGATATTTTCTTTTGCATGTAGAAGAAATGGGACCAAGTTTGCCAATGGGGAGACGCACTTGAGGATATAGAATGGCCAAGCAGTCCTAAAAACGTGTAAGATTCTACGCGTAACCTTACACGTCTAAGACGCTACCTTACACGTCTTATAATATGCGAGACACTTGAATTGACGAATATGTATGATAAAGTTGAAAAATCACCTTCAGCAATCATCTTACACGTACTGCATGCACGACCAAGAAATATAAGGTGATATTTCTACACTTGTAAGAGTGTCTGTTAGTGATGGAACGGATCCACCAATTTGATAGATTGATTAATTAGCAGACTTGGCCAGTGCATTGCCAATATATAATCTTAAAAGAAAAGCTAAACATTTTTACATGGTGAAAATTTATTTAGAAAAGGCCATCAACATTTAGGATTGAATTTATTCCGTTGTATTACAAATTACGAAAGAGCCATAGACTATGCATTTTTCACTCTGCTTAAGGTGGTATTGTGTTTTTCAACCGCTGGCGAAGAATAACTTTTAGCTTTTCTTTTCAAAGTTCATCTCGCTGCCCAAATCGTGTCTCGCTGGAGAGCGTAAAAATATCAGCCACAGGGAATCCTCCTATCGCGAACACTAAAGAAGTGTAAGATGAACTCTTACACGCGTAAGATACATGTTAACGTTGAAGGTTACATGAACAACCTTACACGTTTTTTTTTTTAACAATAAATACACTTGGTCATATGCTTACACGCATAGGACGAATCTTAGACGTGTAAGGTTGCATCTTAAAGTGTAAGGTTACACGTAGAATCTTACGCGTTTTTAGGACCACTAGGCCATTCATAATACTCTGGTGCTCTCTTAACATTTATTAACTTATACGGCTAGTACTCTTTTTAAAACTTAGTTGTTTTACGTTGAAAATTTTTTTGGTAGATCTCCTTTATTTTTGTGAACATCAAATGGCTATCAAAAATTTTATTTTATATAAATTTATTAATTGGAAAATAAAACTTTTATTGTTTGTGTGAATTATATCTCCTTCAGGATTTACTGAGATTTTAAAGTTTCCGCAATTTTAGGCCTTTTCACACTAAAAAAAAGGAAATTAAAAAGGGATAAAATTTGGAAGTGTATTTCTGTGCCTTTTAGTGATATACACTGCTATTTTAAATTTTTCAAAGAAAAGAATGAGTTACTGCGTTGCATTTGCATTAGTTGACGTATTTTACTAACAGAACACGTGGCAAATATATTGCCACTTGTTATTGTTACAATTAAACACTCGTCTACGAAGGGGGGGGGGGCCCTTCGGGTTTTTTTTTTTTCGGCTTGCCTAAAAACCCCCTTTTGGGTGCCAAATTATTTAATGTAATTGTCAATTGACATGTTTTCCGGGATCCTTTTCATCCAAAAAGCAAACATCCACCGGGGTATTGGTAGGATACAGGGTGATCCCAAAGTGATGGATGGGGGGGGGGGGGGGCTAGGCAAAAGTGCTGAATTCATGTTTTTTTTCCATGATAAGTGGCATATCTGCAAGACTGAACATTATGTCCGAACAGGTAAAATTTACTAACCGCTACAACGAATGAATTTCATATTGCTATTGGCCATAAAAATTCGATTCAATTATATGAAATATCTGTAAAATCTTACGGGAGGGTACGCAGCCCGATCTTGCCAGAGGACATCTTTTGGTTAGAGAACATATTTGTAATATACTTATTTGTAAACAGTATACACGTCAACACATGACTCACTACATTCTGTGCAAGGAATGTGTGAATTATATGAACCGTGTCACTAATTACGAGGTTATTTACGATGATAAATGAAAGTCTCAATAGAAAAATTGGTCATTGAATTGAATTTAATTGGTCAATCTCAATGAAATTAGTCATCTCAACTAAAAAGAATGATAGCACCAACTGAGACTTACTATATATACCAAATTAAATTAATAAGTCGAAATTGGTAGGCTCGACCGGACTCGAACCGACTGAACACCTAAAATAAAAAAAAAAATCAATGATTTCCTTATCTTAGACCAGTGGGCCATCAAAGGAAGCTCAGAATATTCGGGCGAATTGTATTCACTTGAACCCCAGATAAAAGTTTCAAAGAAATCTAGATGTTGTATTTATGAATTGATAGTTTCATGTAATAGCTCTGATAATGCAATGATTTACATTGTAGATTTGTGTGCTTATACGGCTGCTTACACTTTTGTCTAGGATCATTTTAATGCTCGTTTTCCTTGATAAATGTTTAACTAGTTTGTCTCTTGTATGAAAAAAATTGAAGCAGTTTCTCATACAATAGACGGCAGAAGTTTCCGGCAGAAGTGATACAACTTTTTCGGTTCAAATTGGAGAAAATCACCGGATTATTTTAATAACTGTTGTCTCATTTTCCGTCCTAAGTAGTTCTTTTTTAAATATATTTTTACGAAATACTTCAAGGACAACATATTTATTATTATGAATTTTATTTCAATGTAAAATCGAAACTGACAACCTTGATCTTTCCTGACAATAACTGAATACTAACAATTACATATACTTCCATTCCGTTTCAAAGGTCAGGGTGACCGTTAGCCTACAAATTGAAGAGAATGATCACCAGAACTGAATACTAGCATAATTTTAATATGCCGAAAGTGGTGGGCCACAGGCGGACTCGAACTGACAACAACAGACTAACTAAAAGCAAAATCAATAAGCTTGTAACATAAGACGAGAATTGTTGTATATGCTAGTAAGTGAGGGTTTATTAGTGATGGTGAACAAAAGAATTCCGTTAAACATTTTCTTTGTATGAAGTCAATTATTTTCAATGTTAGCAGTAAAAGGCACAACATGAGGATAAATAGAAATCGTGTACTAAATTTGGTCAATATTCATTTCGTAATAAAGGCTGTAGGTCTGTGAGACCGTTTTATAAGTTTCACATTTGCCACTAATAATCGTTATAAATGACCGTTTGAAAGCATTTCTAACTCGTCGTTTCGGTTGTCTAAATTCATATCTTGCTCATGAAATGTTACAAATATACTTCTGAGGATTGAAATACATATTGAGCTATTGTATTACGAGTAGTTTAGCGATCGCTAACGATACTCCCACCTAGTGGTTTTACTCGTCAAACACGCGTCAAACAAAGGGAAGTTTGTTTCGGTTAATATACTCACGGTGTGTGTCGCTTGTATCATGGACGTTCTAATGCTTTTTTGCTGTTTTTTATTTTTTGGGTTTCTATTTTTAAAACTTGGTGGACACACTACCGTGTGTCTTAATTGTGTCCTTAGTTGCTTTTGGTCTTATCACTTGCACGGTATGTTAGGATAGCTGTACTTGTAATAGACATGCACAAATTTGATTTTTGATGATTTGTTTTTCGATTTTCTGATTGCAGAAATCACTGGTAGTACCTTTAAGTGATGCACGGATGTTTTCCCCTTACCGGCTTTTGGATAAGTCACAACAAATGTGTCATTCTCTCGTACGTGCCAAGTTTCCAATGCTTCCAATATTTCCGGTGACATTCCGGGTGCGAAGTAGCTACCGCTAACATGTCTCCAAAAATTGCATTCGCCATTAACTTCAGGTTTAGGACAGGACGCCAAGATTTTCTCTAAATCTACAATGTAGATAATACATGTCGTTTATCGCAATCAACGGTCATGTCACTTTGGCCGGCCGATATTATTTTTTATACAATTTTAAAATATTTAATGAAATACATAAAAAGATTTAAACTTAAACAAACGATATATAGCGTCGGCATGTGACGTGGTCGTTTAAAAGGATGAACTTCAGAGATAGCAGGATTAATATCGTTGTTTTAGCTTAACACTTAAGGTGCAAGAGAGATTTTGAGGCACCCAAATATTGTGTCATAATAGTTAATTTCATATAGATTAGACACTCAATAAGATTTCTTACTTGTATTTAGCTACAAAATGTCTTAAGAGAAGAAAAAAAAAGTGATTTGATAGCTAAATATTTCAATATAAAACATAGGCTGAATTTAGTATTTGCTCCTATACGAAATTAGAAATTTACATTTTTGGTACCAAAGAAATCATTCTCAGCTTATCCTTTCAGATGGGGATATTTTTGGGATGGAAAGCTTTACATCGGGCAAAAATCAGTAATTTTTTATATTTTTTTAAGGGAGACCTGATTGTGAAATCTCTCGTTTCACCTTTAAGTGCCGGGGAGGGGGGGGGGGGGTTCTAGGGAGCCAAGATTTGTTTTGGCATTTTTGCTGACTTTTCCGTGACATAAATGACCGGTATTTGTAATTGTAAGACATTTGGATACGCATATTTTGCCATGAGAAGTATTAAAATCCACCCAGCCGTTAATTAGCTAATTAGCTTGGGTCCCTAGGAACCCCCCCGGGCACCAATGGAAGTGTGAATTTGAAAGGAATGTGTTAACAAACCTTGTAACCACATTTTGTTTTGATGAGATGCAATAAACAAATGACTAAATCATAAATATCAAAATGAAAAATCAGTTAAACCTTTATTATATGCTAACATCATTTACATTTGATCGGAATTGACTTCGAGTCTTCCCTGTACAAACCTATGGGAAATATGGACCGTAGTAACTGACCCCAGGACAAATACAAGCTTTTCAAAATATAACTCTCTGGGTTATACTTGTGCTAATTGGTTCCTTTAGAGTAAATTTCAACATTTACATGTATCGCAAAGTGCATTTTGTGGATGCAGGGTTGTGAAATCTATGTAGTACTTTTACTCCTTTTCCGCTAAACATTCCATCATACACCTGCTTTATTTGTTGGCAACATGGCCGCTCCCTTCAACCCAGCGAGAACAATAAGCAAAGCGTACCGTGATGATCTCCATTAGTAGCTAAATGTCTAATCAGGGTAAATCCTACCCAACCCATTTTTTTCTAATTTGTTTATATGGGACTACACCTTATTAGTTTAAAGTGTAGCTGTTCTTGATTACAGAAAGAATGCGCGCTCTTACCTGCATATTCTAATGTTAGGGAAATCACACAACTATCCCCGCGCCAATGAACATGGGGCGGATACAGAATATGGACAAAAGGTTGGAATTATTGTTTTTAGCAACCTCATAATTGCAAACTTTTGTAGAATTTCACACTACAGAATTATTGTATAGCCAAGGCATGATGATAGTAGTTTGATTCCTCTCTAAACCCACCCCAGGAAACTACACCGACACAGAGAACATCAGCGATAGAAATGCTTACCTTCTGTTGTAACACGACCCCATTTGGAAGTTTGCTTCGCCATTTTGATTTTATTTAAAGTAATGTAATCGGTAGTATCAAACACGGATTTGACAGCAATTATGAAGCAAATCAAAGGTCAATTAGGTAGTAACATATAATAACAACGATTTTACGATTTACGCTCGTCTTCTGAAACAAACACATTCCCTTACGGACTTTATCTGTTAAACTTTGATATTTGTCTTCAGCTATAGATTAAACAAAACTGTACTAAAACTGCTAACTATAATGCTATTGTATTTAATAACATAAATAAAAATAATCATTTAACAAAATGAAAACGAACAAAAACATTGTGTTCAATTGAAAACAAAGATACTACACTGTTGCTCATAAAGTTGGAATATTTTTTCAGAACCCAATCTTAAAACGTTATTTCTATTTGAACGCCCTAATCATATTAGAGTAGGAGAATGATTACATGAGAGTCCCCACTATGAATCACATGCATAATTTTGATTACGTAACAATGCCTTTGTAGGGAGTTATACTACTGAAGTCTGGGTTTGTTCCTTACACTGCTCCAACAAGCCTGTGTGCAACGGCCCACGTTTTTCAGAGTAAGTTGTTTGCTTTACAACAAAACTGAGACAACCAAGGGGTTTCTTAGGCTAGCTATATGACAACAGCAGCCGGCAACGTCCCGCTGTGCATGGATTACACCAACCTCAGCTTCATGCACTGCTGCCATTTGAAAAAACGGATATTTACTTCGGATTTCCCAGAAAAATCGAAGACCGTGTAGAAAGGTTTTGGTCTAAAATGTTACTTTTATACCACCTGAAACCGTGTTAAGCAGAAAATTTCTAACCGGTCACAATATTTTTGTTCTAAAACCTTATTTTAAACCAGGATATCAAAAAGTCTGTGGAAGAAAACTCTATTTGAAACAATGACAGTAATAACAATAGTCACGCAGGACGTGTGGGTGCTGTGGCTATATGCCAGTCCAACAGAAGTGACAATACGACGAAGGGTGTAGCACTCCGACGGGAAGGTACAACAAGTCAAAGTCGCTGATTCCTCGGATATCGCAGAGGACGGTCTGTAAAAATCCTCGGACATCATTGAGAGGTGGGTTATTTAAGGTCACAAAAATGTCCAGGACGACAACGATGATACCAGACGAGATGATCACCGAAGCCTAACCCAGAAAATGCCAAAAATAGCCGTCTTCGTCGTTGTGTAAAATGAAATTACACTTTGTGGCGTATTCGTAGGTTTACCATGTGTATGCTTGCAGCCGATGCTGTAAGATCTTGGGTCTTGTCTCGCATTGACTATGACAACTCATTACAACACGGCGCCAATTTAAATAAATCCCAAAGGCTCCAGCGCTTGCAAAATAAGCGTTCGTTTGGTGTTTGCATGTGGTATTATCGGCGGTCGGAAAGTGTACTGGGCAGGCCCATAGCCAGTAATTTATGGGGGGGGGGGGGGTTGCGGAGTTGCCCAGAAGTGTACCTTTTGCGTACCAACAACCCATTTTTTCGTCTCGCGCCAATTTTTTTCACAGTCATCTCCAAATTCTGAGGACGGCGGGGGGGGGGATAGAAGAAGTCCTGCATCGTCATGCGTTGACCATACGTATAAAGCAGTATAACATTATAATAACACCAAACATGCGTAATGCAATAGTATAACCGCTCTATTTCTTTCATATGCCAGGCACCCACCTTCAAACAACCAAAGTTTAGGCAAGTTAAAGGAAAGATGTCATATTCTGAATATTTTGGAAAAATTTGGTATGGATGGAAATCTTAAGTAACGTAGAGTACCTATACATCCAAAATAAGTTGAAAATTGTCCACATTTGTTGAGGTATTTTTGGCCCTTTTATTTCCCGCCCAAAATAGCGTACCGAAACGATTCCGACAAACCACATCGCAGGCAATGGTGACGTCAAAAGTAGATGACCATCCTAATTTACGTCGTTGTGACCATCATGTCGTAGCGTTTCATTAGAAGTCCCATTTTGATGCAAATGAGGTATTACAATTGATTCCGTCATGCGCTTATAACGTTGTGCAGTAGTGCTTGACGGAATGAATGGCAATTACCTCATTTGCATCATGGACTTCTATATGAAACGTCACCATCATTCGCAGTGTTTCCACTCAATAATAATAACACACGAATGAAACAATATGTTCATTCTTACTTTTTTTCTCAATTTTATTATTTTTTTTTTTTTTTTTTTTTTTTAATTTTATTATTACTTTCGAGTCAACACGATGTTTTGGTCATCACTTTGACGTCACGAGGAGAGCAAAATTGGGCGCTTTTGGGATCAATGAATCCGTGGCGAAAAATCCGCCCGTTTTCTTCGTATGTCAAAAAAGCAAAATTTAAAATGCCTCTATTTTGTTAATTTACATCAAATCACATTGGTATGATTTTTTCGGAATTCGTGATTATGTACATATATTTTAATGCATTAAGTCAACTGAGCTTGAAAAAAATTCTTGACATATTTGCCGTTCACATCTAACAAAGAGCGACTTCAACTGACAAAGCGGACCTTCAACATCATAAAGCGGACCTTTACTTTTTGGGGGGGGGTCGTCGCACCCCCGCACCACCCCTGGCTAGGCCCTGAGTCTGTGTCACAAACTGCGAAGCTATTATCTAACTTGATGCTGCGTGAGACTAACGTTTTCAGTCCGCCATAGAGAATGTGTGAAATGAACTAAATCTCAAAAAATCCCAAAAAAGGGATTCTAAATGGATGTTTTGAATCAGAGAGTCTGTTACTGTTTTGTTTTGACTTTATCGTATTGGGTCCTGAACCTATAGAACTAGCGAGAACATTGAACTTTTTTATCGTTCGGTGCGCGCAGACACGAAAAAGTGACACGCAATCGCTACAGTCGCATCCATGTTTTTCCACAATACCTTTAGATTGTTTTCCAGTCGTGAGAGTTTTCAAACACTGGTTTCATTTACGCCAAGTTTTAGAAACAGGATTACGTACTGCCGGACGCCCGTCGTGACCAGCGTTCGGCACAACTTTCTGATCATTCACAGTTGCAGGACAGGAATAACTCATCACATTACTAATGAGTCTAAATTTTGTATAATTGTTGGCAGTAATTCTGATGGTACAAGACAAGGCTACGTCTTCTTCTGAGCTAGCAAAATCAAGCAAATCAACCCATTTTGGATTTTATTTGGGCCCTACCATCAGCCTATATTTACCTCTGACCGGGCGTCTGCCCGTCTTGCCGCTTATAAAGAGAAGACTAAAAAGGACGCAAATGTGTTAACATATAAAGCTCTTTCACATCTTGAAGTATTTTCCCCCTTATTTCCCGGGGGGGGGGGGGGCCTTGCATTCAAGGTGGATATGATGCGAACATGACTTCCAAAATGCACCCTAACAAGTATTCCACCGACTAAAAACAAACCTAAACAAGGTATTCTTGTCTTTTTTTGCTACACTAAGACGTATTTTTTTGTCAGTTTTTGCTAGCTTAAACAAGTGACAATGCATTTTTGTCGTTTATATCCCCTTATTATCTTTTTTTGCTTTACAATATTTTTGATCTCTGCTTAATTGAGTATTACATACCCTACACATATATCACGAATTTCAGGATTAGAAAAAAACATACGCTTTTTTCCACTTTTGCTGTTTTTGACACCTGTACGCGCGTACATCGCCTTTTTCTGGAAAAAAGATACCTTTTACGCGTTTTTTTGTTCAACCGCATCATATCCACTTTTGAATACAGTGCCCCTCGGCTTATTGGCCCTCCTTCTAACAGGATCTAGATTCAAAATGGACGTTACAATGATGTTGCCTGATATGGTTCTGTCATTTTCAAAGAACTCAATGTAGAATGCATAAAAATTTATTATATTAATTTAAAAATAAGGGACACGTGTGTACATATAATGAAAGAAAGACATCACTAAATCTTTGAAATTTTGAGAAATTTGTATAACTGTCCTCTCGTAAATTAATGGTGTAATGCGCCTCCCATGCCTATGTAATTTACAAAGCTGATGTAGTACACACCCAGTGTATTAATCAAGTTTCAAGGTTTAAGACATTTGCAGGGAATAGCTTTTTTGCTCTCGATACGCAATCAAAGTAAGTCCGGTACCGGATAAGTGCCATAGTCTGTCTTTAACTCACGGATTTTGAACCATCCACTGGCAGGCTACCGTATGTCAGCACATCCATGCCAGTAAAAATAGCAACATATTGATATTGATTTTTTATGATTTTTGTTCAATGCTCGGATTAACGAATTGTCCGTGGACAAATTGCCGTTTGTGCCTTTAAGGGTTCATTTTGAAACGGGACCCAGTTTTCTTTTAGGGCGTAGATAGATTAACATGCTCTACCTTCATTTGACAGACAAGGTCACTTTGTAATCGGATCAACAATTACCATCAAGACGAAGAACAATTTAATTCCCGCCAGATGTCCTTTAATTGAACGTCTTTGACGTGACTTCCTACTTCAGGTCTTATCTTCTATGGCTGTTCATTTAATAGTATTGTTTTTGTCCCAGATGAATTTACATAATGTACAAATTCCAATCCGAAATGTCGCCCTGTCAATCTTATAATGCACCATGCGTGATTTCTACACATCATACTAGGCTAGTCGACATTTACTGTTATTCTGAGTGAATTTGGGTTGAGAAAGTGGACGTGTAAATAAGTCTGTGAGGAATAATTAAGGTTTGCTGATGAGACAAAACACACGTACATGGACTAACCTGGATCATTTTCTGGTAAGTTTACTAACACGTTTGTTTTACATGGTTACTGAATTTTTGATGTATTTTGTGTGTCTACTCAAAGTAAATGTAAATTCTCAATAAATTCCACTTATAACTTGTAATTTCCATAAAGTGGAAAAACGTTCCATTAGAACAATAAAATGTGACTTAAAACCCATCAAATCGCTAATTTTTAATTTATATATGTTTGAAAATGTTGTCACGGTTGTAAAAACGAAGTGACTGCAATAAGGTTAACTAATTAGCAAAAATAAGAATTTCTTGATTCTACCATCTTCATATTTTGTTTATGTTGTAAAAAAGTAACCAAGATTTTAAAATGATATATGGGGATGTATGTTTTCTGTGATCACTATTGGCCATTAAAACTGGTATTTTGAACAAATAGCTCCTAGCCATAAAAGACCTATTAAAGAATATATTATTTTAGAAGGTAAACAACGCAAACAACGAATCCACAAGCAATGGCAGATATACTTTGAACCAAGGTCATTCCTTTGATGACAATCATTAAAACAACGGCAATGTTTCGTCCGTTTTGTTGTTGGCGTTTATTCTTTTTTAAAGAAAAGTGAATTTTACGATCACATCAAAAACAAATTTCTGGGGTGCTTTCTCATAATTTAAAACTGTTAAACTAAATTGTAATGTGTAAGTATCATGCAAGTAAAATCATAATACATTTGTTTTGTACCATAATGTATATAAACAGTTCAAAAAAAGTAAGTCCCCCCTGACAAATGTGCATTTTTCTGGACAAGTTAGGCTCCTTATCCTGTTACAAAAATGTAAAATGTACACGGAAATGTTACACATTTAATTAATCGGCAAAAAAGTTTCGCACAGCAGTTGACCTTCTCTCTGAAACGACGTCATTTATTAAATTTGATGACAAATAAAAAATGGCACTCTTTTGCATAGGGCTTTAACAGTCGAGAAAATCAAGTTTTAAAGATTTTTGTAAATATTCTTTTTCCCCTATTACTGAACATCCGATTCTCATAAATTTGGTACCACATGATAGCGTAGAGTTTCTTCTTTCATTGGTATCAAATTAAGTGCCAACTCTCCCATTATGACGTCACTATGACGTCATAAGTTGAGGAAAGTATAAAAATACTGGCTATAGGGTAGAAATTGATATTTCGCAATATTTCCGACTAAAAAATGTAGCACTAAAACTCTTTGAGTATAACACTAGTCATATCCCATTAAAGAGAGCAAAAACCGTGTGGAAATCGGATATTCCAAACTTTTTTGGTGAAAAAACACATTTTCCCCTATTCTACACTGTGTACTATGGAAATTGACAGTTATGGTGAATGTGAACTTTATAACGTCTTTATGATGTTGAAGGTCCGCTTTGTCATGTTGAAGGTCCGCTTTGTAATTAAAGAAAGAAATAGTCAAAATCCAGCGTCGGTATTATCCTGCGTTGTGTACTAGGCATGTTGGTACTTCTCCGTTCGGGATTTTCTCGATTGTTAAATCCTATGCACGAAAATGCCACTTTTAATTCGTCATCAAATTTAATAAATTACGTCATTTCAGGGAGAATATTAACTATTGTGTGATTTTTTTTGCACATAAAATGTGAAACATTGCGGTGAACATTTCACATTGTTGTAACAGGTTAAGGAGCCTAACTTTTCCAGAAAAGTGCACCTTTGTCAGGGGGGACTTATTAATTTTGAACTGTTTAGTTTAAAGAAGAGCAAAAATCACGTTTCAGTCAATCAGGAGGTCACGCCAACATGCGTTATTTCCTTGTACACGAGAAGGCAATACAATCGCTGTGACCTCAATAGCTGGTCCTTATTTGAGGTCTAAATACCTGAATTCATCATAAAAAAGGTATTATTATTGCGGAATGTCAACTACATATATAAGTTGGCCTAATAATTATGATTCTTCTTCTTAGTGTATCCACAAGTCATTGGTAATGGCCTGAGGTTGTGTCAGAATTTATTCAACTGAGTAAGCTGATCCAGGCCGCGTGTATCCATGATACGGACGCTCCTAACATGGGCCGAATCTTTACAAAAGGACCAAGGAACACATATTGACCGAGTTATGGCTGATTGAAAGTTTGTACCACTTTGTCATTTTATCCACGGATTGTTACTCTTTTAATTGTCTTTAGACAATACATATCCTCCAAGCACATCCTTTTATTTATGGTTTCTTTTGTTCTTCTTACGACAAAGTCTGTTCTGATATTGAAAAGGTTGGTTTCAATTATTAGAAATTCCAAGATCTTACTCATTCTTCTTTACTGCACTGCTCTGCCCTCCACCTGGCTGCCTCTAAGGCAGGTTGCTCTCTTTTCCATTTCAATCGAATTGCGAACCATTCTTATCCATGATTTTATCCATGGGGTCATCATGTTTTAGACTGTATGGACTATCGCTTTGTATCCCACAAAGGGATAGTCCAATACAGTCTAAAACATTTTACATTATATGAATTGAATTATTTGAATGCAAGCTCCAACGGCAGAATGGGTTCGCAAGTCATCATTGAAATGGAAAGAGAGCGCAAGCCTGTATCCATCTTAGAGTCAGTCCAGGTGTGAGTGCATGAGCACGCAGTAAGACGAATGAGGTAAGATCTTGGAATTTTCTAATTGAACTAACCTTTCAATCTCATGAACTGATGCTTTGTCGCAAGAACAAAAAAAAAAACAAAGACAACGAATGTGCTTGAGAATGTTATTGTCCTAAAGACAATTAAACAGAAACAATCCGTGATAAAAAAACCATGAAAAGTGATACAAAGTTCACCAAAAATTGGCCATAACTCGGAAATTTTTGAAAAGATTTTGTCGGTATCGGAAGCCTAACTTTTCAGATGTTATTAAAACACCATGCTTATTTTTTACGCTCGTATCCTATGTTGTGCTCAACCGAAGTTCGCAAGGATGAGGCTTGTGCCAGACCAGCCTGAAGTTACATGATATATTTTCGCTTGCTTATGTTTCGGTATTGCATGTGGCGTTAAATATACCACAGGGAATACAGATGACAGCTTCCATGTTGTCCATTGACAAAGAATGGGACAAGACAAAGGTTTGCCAAATGCATACACATCGTGCGTAGGACAAAGTCCTTTATTCATTCATAACATGTTCTCCAAACAACCATAGTTTTCAATATGGCCTGGCTTTGAGAACAGTTCATTTCAACACCATGGGTTACTTTGGAGACAGCTTCCCTATTACATGTGTAAACCCATACCACAGATTGAGCCATCTGTAAAGCCAACCTGCAATGTCTGTAAAGCCATATAATTCCAATCTTTAGGTATGACCAAGCCACAATATCGTTTTGTTGGGTGGGCAGGAAAAACCTCATATGTGCATTTGACCTCTAAGAGCAAAACCTCATATGTGCATTTCGGTAACACTGACAAAACGACCTGTTTGACGATATGTTGTTTTGCAAAGTATCGCAAAATACTTAAATAGATCATACGTACTTCTTTAAACATCACCTCATCTTTCCACCAACTTGATTTGACCAATCACTGTTAATAGGTTGAAGTTGTCCATGTTACCGAAGTTGCACATATAGGTTTTGCATTTGACCTTTCAAATTACATATGAGGTTTTTCTGCCCAGCGACGATATGTAAATAATAATATTCGTATATTGCATGCCCTTGGCATGAAGACAGTTTCCTCTTTCCAAATTTCACCAAATTAATTTAAATTACTACAAAGCCAAATTAATCATCATTATATACTATCACCAGAGAAACCAGTGTACCAAATATTAGGCTGACATTACTATATATGGGATACTATTAACCATTTAAGCCTGCTTACTCGCATCATCTAGGACAATTAGAATATTGGATTAAAGTTGTGAATCAACAGTTAAAGGGCTCCTAAAGTCACTACCTCAAGAACTGCCTAAAACAATTGTTTGAATATTAACATAAACTGTTTGAACTGAAGTCAGTTACCTCTAAAGCTCGCAGGCATCCAATATCTAATATATGTGCATATGAATAGTTGATTAATGCAATAGGCTGAGACTAAGTGCAAGAAAATCTGAAGTTAAATACCTCTATGAATGCCTGAACTAAATTAAATGAAAATACCATAATATGTGCTATTGCCATCATAACATTTAATAAATTCTGTCAATTAATACATAGAGGCATAAACGGCAGAGCCTGAAGTCAGTTACTTCTGGCTTCGCTCACTCTGTGATCCGTAAAAGATAAATTGCCATATTAATAATGAACCAAAATAAATGCCGAAATAAATGCATGAGCTGCCTTTTGGCCAAGAAATATGAAAGATAAAACTGTGCATTCCTACCCTCTATAACAAAGGGGGAGAGGAGGGTGGGAAAAACAATTTATTGTCAAGGTAACTAAAACCATGCCCTTCTCCTCGCAGATCTGATGCAGGTGACGACAGATGGCGGAAAACGCCAAAGCCCGGGAGAATGCCTGGCTCCCATTGGTCACGGAGACGGAATCCAACATGACGTGATGAACGGTGGCTGGGCTCTAAGCAAATTACGCGAAACAATGACCGAGCCCAATGGGCCATTTAACCCATTCTCTGCATTGGACAAATCCGTTTTTCTCCTATAAATCGTCATAAAACGTTATTGGTGCATGTACAGTCTGTCATTTGTCCGGAATAAAATTTTTGGATTTTTCGCAAAGACTCATGAACCATGAAAACCATCTTGAATATTTCATTTAGGTATGAGTTCTTTATATGTGGCATAATTCAATGCCAATTTCTTTAACCGAAATTTTAAAAACCTCGGTTGCAATATCACCTCAGAATTGCACAGAGTGTTCTGAAACGTGTCTTTGGGTGTAAGAGCCAAGAGCAATTTCTCAAGTAAAAAGTCCGTTTAACATCAATATACCATGGATACATCCCTAAATGCATACGCTCCTTAACGGATCAAAGCATGTGATGTAATGCGCACATGAAAATCACAGAGTGTATTCCGATCATCACAAAAAAATGAAGAAATAAAAAAATTACCAGCTCATAGTCCCGGGAACAATGGTGAACAATAGGGCAATCGATTCATTGATTCTTCACTCAACCTTATTTCACGCTTTATTTCCGTTGCGTCTATGGAGCCCGGACTATGATACCTGCCGACTATTATTACTTTCACACGGCCTTTCCAACAAAATGATTATATAGGCTTGTTATTTATCTCTGTGTCATTTCATAAAACGTTTTCGACGATTCCCTTTCATTCTGAGAATAGTTTGTACAATTAACCCTTAATGTCACCGCAAGGGTACCACGGTTTGGGGTGGTCGCCACTAAGAATAAATGTAAGGTATTGTTCTGCATGGATTTTAGCCTATACATTGTTATTCGCAATACTTGTTTTGGTACAAAATTGGATATTAGCCTGTTATACAATGCATTTTTGAAGATTGGGTACTCAATTGATGAGTTAACTTGAGTGAACTTCGGTGCGCTTAAATGCAAAAGCTCGCGTAAAAGCTTCTAGTCTCATTCTATAATCCTTTCTGGTCTTTTAGCGAAAAAATGTGAAGGTAGCTCCTCACCGGGGTTATGGTATACCGTCAAAGACGAAGGGTAAGGGGGTGGTTGCCACCCAAGGATATTTTATGGTGCGTTTTTGGAAAATTCTTATGGCAGAGTAATGGGCTCTACACCTCTGGTTTATGTTAAACTAGTCATTTGCCATCATTTAGAGCTGACAAACCATGAAAATCCGATATTCCTATCTTTTGTAACGCAAAATTGGATGTCGCCTATTTTCTGTGGAAATTCCAATGCGCCGACTCGCGGACTTGAATCACGTCATTTGACGCCATACTAGGTATGTTGTGTTACTGTTTCGGTATCAATGGAACGAGGTGGCCATAGCTATCGCCTGGTATCACAATCATAATCTCGGGTGCTTTAATCTCGAGGGGGTTGGTAAACCCACCCCCATCCCCCACCCCCCCCCCCTTAGTAATCCGTGTACAAAAAGCTGGTAAGACGAGGTGTTAATACAATTTTACCCCTAAGATATGATATCAAACTTATGATAAATATAGCAATCAATAAGTAAACACCAATCTATCAATCTTATATGCATAATAGGGTAGTTTGAGCAAAAGTTCTGATACAACTAGCCTAGGTTGGGTCTAGTTGAGACCGGAGCTTTTCAGCAAAATAAAACAGAAATGACTCATAAACTGAAGTGGAAAGCCGATTTGTTTTTTTTTTTTTTTTTTTTTTTGATAAGGTAATCATTTTGTTTCATCGCATTACATATTTGACTCATGTTGGGAGTCATAATTTTTTCATTTTTTTTACAATCCCAAGTATAAATTTTCAGGAGTATTTTAATATTCACAAAAAGAACAACAAAATATGACTAATGAAAAACCGTAATAAATTTTCTTCTGCAAAATCAATGTAATAGATGGGAGAATTTCTGCACAACCCTCTGTCTTTCCCATAACTATCTAAGTCTAAACCAAAAGCAGGAGAACTCTTAAATGGAGACTGTCATTTTTTTTGTAAAAATCAGGAAGAGCCATCCTTTGGTGTTCCTTTAAACACAATTTGACTTGATTTCAATTACCCCGAATTTTAACCCCATCCCCTTCTTTACAATTTCCCATATTTTCCCTGCCCCTTCAAACTAAAGAACAGCTTCAAACATAGTACCCTAACCTCGAGAATAGGATTATCATTTATAATCATTGGTTAAAATTAGGAAGCTTCGGAATCGTCTCCAAAATTCATTTCTGTCAAATATGATCAGTATGTTGAAGGTTTTGGGGAGACTTTGATTGAAAAACCCCCAACGGTTTTGTCTTTTATTAGATCTAAAACACGTACAAAATCTTTGCCTCAAGTCATTCTATGCAATGATGGTATGTCTGCTTCAACTTCCCAAGAAAGGCAACCCTTTTCAACAATTACTTTTTTCTGTTTTTACACAACCTTCCGATAACCTCAAGTTTACCGAAATTAGGATTCACCATCATGAGTCCTCTTGGATCCGTCAAAATTCAAACTGATGAATTCTTAGATCTTAAAAAAATCTTAATGTTGCTAAGGCCACCGGCCCTGATGGCTTGTCGCCACGTGTTTTAAAAGAATGTGCCTGGCAACTTGCGTCACCCTTTGTCATATTTTTAACATGTCTATAGCCCAGGGGCTACTACACCTACTGCATGGCTTGATGCAAATGTTAGTCCCTGTCTACAAAACGTGCAAGATAAACAACATGTAAGGCAATTAATAGACCCTGTTTCTTTGCTATGTGTGTGTGGTAAAGTTATGGATAGAGATATTATTCAATTTGATTTTCCCTGTATTTAAAGATAAATTGTATCCTCTTCGACATGGCTTTATCAAGAGCCGTCCAACAGTCACACAATGCTTGAGGTATTCCCCCATCACGATCAGTTCTGTTATGGGCAACGCTGGGCAGGTAGACATGGTGTAACCTTGATTTTTCAAAAGCTTCGATAGCGTTTCACATAAGCTCCTTCTCATAAACTTTGTTCCTTTGGCATTCATTCTGATTTATACAGTGGTTTGAGGCCTATCTGACAGAAAGACAAAGAGTTGGTTTTTTTGATGGTATCTATTCATACTGGCTTCCTGTTGTTTCAGGTTGCCGCAAGGCTCTATTTTAGGGCCCCCCTTTTCCTTTTGTTTTATTCATCATGACTTGCCCAGCGTTCCCATAGTGCCAATATAGCTTCTATGCTGATTGATCCAAGTGTTTTTTTTAAACATCAAAATAGACCCACTGCCATCGTCTCCAAGAAGATCTTAATTCCTTGTTAAGTGGACAAGTCCTGGGACTTAATTTTCATCCATCAAAGTTCCAGGTCCTGAACCATGACGAGACGTCATAACAATCAATTATTTATAAACCATGAATGTACCCCTTTGAGTGCAATTGATACTATCAAGATTTGGGTGTTGATGATGTTTTTTCGAAACTCAACTGGAATTGTCACATCAACAGTGGTGAAAAAATGCAATCAGAATGGGTATGATGATGCCGCACCGTCGGTTTCAATGCCCCAGCGAGTGTACTTTGACCCTTTATAGCTCCCTGATCAGGAGTGACCTGAATATGGTAGCTGCCTTTAGAGTGGTACATCAAACCAACATTCAGCTTTTTGAAGGTGTCCAAAGGCGAGCTACCAAACTCATTATGCTTTATCCTGATCAGGACTATAAAGCGATACCTTACGAGCCTCATCTCCTTCCACTCACTCCTCAGAGAGAACAGACTGATTTGTTATTTCTTTTTAGATGTAAAAGTGGTCATTATGACCTTGATATCAACCGTTTGTGAATTCAGCGGCAGCAAAAAAACGGGACCAATCCCACCACTTCGAGATCATCTTCTATCCCATTTAGGTTAAACAGTGGCGTAACCGGCGGGGGGGCAGGTTCCCCCTCTGACGACTTTGGCCGGGAAAAAACATGGCAAAATCATGGCTAAATCCTCGTTTTTTAGCCCTCTACCGGGAAAAATTGGCCTTTTGACCCCCTTTAGAGGGAAAATTTCCCAAGACTGGGAATTTTGCCCCCTCAGAGCGGCAGGCCCGATACGCCACTGGTTTTAAGCCTCAGTTTTGCAGGACTGAGGCACATAAAGCAACTTATTTCAATCGTATTGTTTCTCTTTTATGGAACCAGCTCCCTTTGAAACCAGACAAACTGGTTATTTTGCTACTTTCAATATCAGGTAGTTGACTTTTTAGATTCCCATATTTTTTACAAGTTTTGATCCATCAAACATGTGTACTTGGGGCTTAGTCTGCACAGTACAAATTGCAGGCTATGTAATTTGGGGGTTCACTATTTGGCTTTCATAATTATTGGAGGTGGATGGTCCTATCGGTGATTAAGCACCTTTTTGTCTCAACCTTTTCACTGGATTTCTTTTGGTTGCAATACTAAATACTTATTTTTTTATTCTGTTAATTTTTGTGCATATTTTCTTGAATTTTTCTTTATGCTGTTTGTATACCATTGATGAAGTGTAATAAAAATTAAATCCTATTCAAGGCCTTTTAGACAATGGACCATGTCCTTCTATGTTGTTGTTTTGTTGCGCCCATCGGGGCTAGGTTAATCAATGTAAATTCATAATAACTTATACAATCATAATCCCGTCTGATTCCCCAAATAAAACTTGCACATTTTCTTGAAAATGAATAAAAATGTCACCTCATTTCCTTTCCCTAATTCAATGCCCACTGGAGACACATTAGACTTCATGAAAACACCCGGAGCTAAATATATTCAACAATCGGCCCCTGTGTGAAAGCAATAGAGTCGCGTCGGGAGCCACGTCCGGGTGCTCCATAACGATAACGGAATAAATCGTGAAACTTCATGTTGCTTTAGAGTCCAACTGAACCGATTGCCCTATTGTTCACCATTGTTTCCCGATAAAGTACGCCGGACGATGCAATTACTTTCTACACCGGATGCGTTGGAGAAAAACCTTCAGATTCATTTTCATCTGAGTGCAGGGCATTGTTATAATTATTTGTTGAAATTATTTCAGGTGTATAAACCTCTCCGATTTAGACTGACTATTTTTTTCACGGTGTAAGCACAAAATACTCATGCACAAATAGTAAATCTTGAGCTTATTAGTACGTTTCATTAACTTTGGCCTTATTTTTCATCATTTAATTCGAAATGTAAGAACGACGAACAAAAATTAAAGAAAAGAAACGTTGCTGTAAAAGCTTGACCTAATAACTTCTTGCAGAACCAAAATCTGTAACTAATTGCTTAGCTTCGTTTCTATTCAATTTGCCGCGTTTTCAGAATAAAACTTAATGTCAACGACCTATAATGTAAACTGGTTAGTTATTGTGAAGAGGACGGGTATTTTTTAGCTCAAACCGAAAAAAAAAAAAAATCGGGGTTTGGGGAGGTGATATACTCTAGAATCCTCACTGCGTGGCAAATACAATGGCTCCGCATACCGGGCCGATTGTTGGATATTTTTAGCTCCATTGTTTGCTGACGTCTATGGGTATTGGTGCACTGAAAGAGAAGAACCTGCGAACAAGTCAGACCAAAAAGATATCAAAACGAGCTTGCATAATTATGCTTGATCTCAATTTCTCTCTTATGAGGATGCTTTAGAACAGTGCAATTTGCAAGACCTACGGAACGTCGTGATCATATTTGGTTGCAATTTGCAAATAAACTTCTGGAGCATCCGAAGTTCCGTAACTGGTTACCATGTTTAGAGACAATTTAGGATACTACTGCGTGACGCCAACCTACTTTCCATCCCTAGGTGCGCACTCAAAGATACGCAAATAGTCCACTCCCCTCATACATGGTACCCTTATGGAATAAAAGATTCCTTCAGACATGAAATGGCACATTTTTTTAAAACCATTTTAATAAAAAACAAACTTTGTGGGTTTGTTGTTGTTGTGGTTGGGAATGTTTTGAGTGGAGAAGGTATGAGATATTGTGTTTTGATCATAGTGTTTGTGAGGTGATATGTGAAGGTGTATGATGCTTATGTTTTTTGAGGATATTGCGGAGGGGGTGTGTGGTATGATGTGATAGTGTTGATGTGTTGTTTGGTGAGTAGTGGATAGGTGGTTGGTGGTGTGTTTGGTATTGTTTAGCGTTGGTGTTTGGTTGGGTGTGAGTAATTAACTTATGTTTTATTTTATATTTTTTGTAGGATATTGAGTGCAATTTTTTGTATTTTTTTTAAATTAATGCTTTAATATTTATGATGTGTATGCATTCAGCCTGATGGCTGCGATTTACATTTTCTGAATAACCTTAAATAAATATAGCACTTAATTTGCCCGAAAAGAAAGTTAGCACCATATTTAATTTTTTTCTCACTTATGGAACTTTTTCACTTCTTCAGAAGCATATTTTTTTTATTTTTACTGGAAAACACTATGAAGTCACTGAATAGTCCTTAATTACAGTGCACACCCACCCCATTATTATGATTTTATTGTATTAGGTTACACTTAAGAGGGGGGTTCATTTTTAAACGTTCAAATTATTTCAATTGCCAAGAATTTTATGTAATTGTTTTCGCAATATTTTGGGAAAAAAAATCAATCGCCCATGGTGTTATAGTGCTAATTAGCATAATTAAAGCAGTTTGGTGCGCTATTCAAAGATTTGTTAGGCCTATGCCCCTTAAATCGTACTGGGGAATTTTTTAATTTTTTCTTTTATTTCAGCAATGTAAATGTAATTTATGTTCTCCTATTATTGCCAAAATTTTATTGCAAAGTCCCTGGAAAGTGGTTTTATTTTTCGGCGGGAGAATAAGTTGCGCTTGCAAAAAGATCGTGTTTTGGACCGCCATTTTAATCGGTACAACAGATTTTCATTTTTTTCCTGTTATGTGGTCTGTTGATGTACTCCATCAGTGACCAGAGTTTTTGTTAAAAAAAATCGGACTGCAAAGTTGTTTTTAGAGGGGGCATGTGGACCCCCCCTTATACACAAACGGGGGTGCACAAGTGTTAATGAAATGAGCTGTTGTCTTCCCTATGAAGTTTATAAGTCATGTTATAATGACCCCAAGGAGGTATCCATCTATATAGCACTCTCTTGAACATGTCTATACCCCGCTTAATGGATTTTTTTAACATCTGGAAATGATTTAGGGTCATTATTAAAGTGTTGTGTTAATAATGTCCGTAAAATGGGTAGGGCTGCTTTTCTTCCTGATTTTTCTTTTTTTTTTTTTTTTTTTGAAAGAACCCCCCACCCGCCGCACATTATGAGCGAATATAAAAATTCATGCCATCTTGAAAAACAAGCCTGTGCGTAAAGTAATGGCATAAATTCATTTTGGAGCTTCCAAAATATCACCCAACTTTTTGCCATTTTAAGTTCATTCAGCAAAATTTGCCTCCTGTGGCGACCATCTTGGGACGCCTTGTTTCGTTAGACTTGGAGAAACTTTCTATCTGTAATGAAATTAAAATGGCGGTTTTTACATAAACCATCTGTCGCCATTTTGGAATGGATAGGACAACTTTAACGTGCAGCTTTTCGGGGCGGAACATACCTAATCCTAATCTGGGGGACATCCCCTTTAAGGGGATATATGGGAAAACTAATCACCAGGTGGGTGCAACGAACCGAAAAATCTGATTATAGCAGCAGGCAGGCCCATATGTCCTAGAGGCCTTTATTTTTACGTTCCCCGTATGCCAGTCAACGTGGTTTGAATATTAATTAGATTTGCACTAGTGTCTAAAAACACTCGTATCTGTTTACCTTACAAAAACTTTGTACAAAAATTTACAAGCAGGTAGTTAAAGAACCATTCATGTTATCCTCCTTTTCCAACAGAACAATAAATTTCAAATTTGATCCAAATCGGAGCGTATGTTGAGTAAAAATATGCCGAAGATTACTCCTTTCAAAAAACTTTGAAAGGTTCACTTAGCGAAGTTTATCAAGGCGGAGACCTCTATCATTGACCTGACGAATTGTCTTTCAAAATATTAACCAAATTAACATTGACTTGGGGTATAATACAGGCAGGAACTACATTTTATATCAATCCTAACAAAAAAACTGACGCTACAATATACTATATTGTAACGGTAATGAAGGCCGAGTAAATGGGACGTGCTGTTAACAGACAGGGTCGTTCGATATGACTTCTAGGTGGGGGCGACTATGGCTGCAAATCAACAGCCAGCTGTGGTGTGAATGGGAGTTATGCACCATGCAAACCCCAGGACATGGATTCAATTTTGTTAACAATACAGCGTGGGTTGCGATGCGTTGATTTCCAGCTATATGTCGGCGAAAATTGTTTATATTCCTTCACTATTTTTATCAAGAAATTTGCTTTATACTCCAACTGGCTTGGAAACTTTATCCTCATTTTAGACAACACCATTATACCTATTTAACGGTTAGTATACAGTCAGGAACTAGCAAATTATTGAACAGTCACTTTGCGCGGAAAATTCAAAATTGCAGTGGAACTCGTGCTCGCTTTGTATTTACAGCGATAATGTCTATCGTGATTTAGAAACTCGGGCCAAAGATGAGCTGTTACACGACGTCAGGCATCCACTGATCAATCTCGTTATTGGAACGAGCTGCACGAAGTTGCCTTGGTGCAGTTCATTAACGAAAAGGTTGCGGTATGCCTGTGCAGCTCATGGACTAGATGGGCTAAGTGTACGCGGGCCGTAAAGTGTGTTGTCTGTGTCACAGACTGCGAAAGATATTATCTAATTGGTACTGCGCGAGAGATTAATAAAGCGTTATATTCCGTTCATAGAGAATGTGTGTCTCTATGGAAATGAAACTATTAATCTCAAATATCTCCGGAAACGAAGGGGTTCTAAAGAAGTTTTGGCATCAGAGGGTCCGTTACTATGTTTTGTTTTAAATTGTAATCGTAAATTGGGTCTGAACCTATTGAACGCTCGCGAGAAATTCGTTTTTGTCCGGGTACTTCGTACTCCGCAGACACGGCAAGTTAACACGATGCATCTCTAACGGGCCGCCGCCGGCGAACCATGTTATTCTTCCCACAATGCCTTTCGGTATTATTCCATCTTGAGATTTTCAAACACTACGCACAACTTTTTTTCAATTTTAGAAACAGGAATTAACGTACCGTGACCGTCGTAGGCTAATGCGTATTTTTCCAACGAATGGATTCTACGCTATTTGTGATTGCAAAAACGAACTTGGGAAGCCTTTTAGTCTAACGTCAATGTTTCGGCCGGTAAATGGACTTTGAATTGTGTACATGAAATAGGATATTTTCTATTCATGCAAAACCCAAAAGTGAGTATCTTGTCCTTGCTTTTGTCAGTTGTTTTGTAAGAAATTCCTGAAAGGCCCGTTATAATACAGCTTAACTTTGTTTTCAATCCTCAATTGGCAAAAATATATAGTTTTGTGTTGCCAACTGAGGCAAGGCCATAGGTAGAACCAAACAAAACAACATGACCCGCAATTCGTGGTAGGCTACGTAATGTTGAAAGACATGTGTTATTGTAAGGTTACCACCTGCCATTGTACTGAAGTATTTTATCCAAACATTCTTCTTCTATCGTGTCCGAACACTGTTGTTCTCAAAGATGATCCAGCCAGAGAGAGGGTACAACGTCTGCTTAACTGAATTCCGCAAGGTCCTTGTTTGTGGCATTTGTTTCTCCAGCATGGGGCAGACCATAAGGTGTTCCATTGCTGTGGTGCTGTTCCACAACCCCAGGTATATCCGGGTCTGCTTCCATAAGATGCCCCACTTCTGCAAGGAAACCTTATTCGGCCAGTTCTTGGGTTCTCATCTATTGAGGCATCGCCATTCAGCCCATGAGGAGACAGCTCCAGGTGGGAGAATGCCTCCCCAGGTTTCCATACCGATAGATGTTACGTGGTTGATGGCAATTCTTTCCTTTCACAAGCGACTCTCTTAGACCCCTTAGAGACTGTTTCAAGAGGTTGGCCTAAGAAACTCTATCTGGAATTAAGGCGGTTGGCATGCAGCAGGTATCTGTCCAGACATAGGTGCTTCACATTGATACTTGGCAGCTACGCCTTGCATGCTCGCTACGCTACGAACGATGGTCTGGGGAGCATTCCTGCTAGGATGTACAAGTTTTCCGTTGGTGTGACGGAGGCATCCTGTATTAGCCGTCAGGAGGCATTTACCGCTGGATCAAGCTTCTGGCATGGGTTGATCTTTCCCATCCAAGGGCATGCCTACTGCACATGAGTAGCACAGGGCAATGGCCGTCGATCTTAGGGTAAGTGGGGCGAGCACCCCATCTGGTGCCAGTGATTTTTTGTTCAAGATGTTATTGCGTGAAACATACGTTACTCTTCGTCTTCTCAATGTGTTTTCTTATAAGAGAGAGGGCGGTCCAAGGTGACTCCTATAGACAGGGTTATCACAAAGTGCTCGCGGTGAGTTTCCCCAGACCAGGTAACTTTAAAGGCTGACGTTTGGCTTCACGGTTGCCGTAGATGGAAAGCACCACCTGTGTCTTAGATGAATTTGCACGTAGGTGGTTTTCCTCATAATAAGGCGTGAGTTCATCCAAAGCTTTGGAGGTCTCTCTTCGCAAATGTGAAGTCGGCATCTTGTGCGCTAATTCCAAGATCGTCTCATAAATAAAACGACAGTGCCTGCACGTCCTAGGTTGGTCCGTTGGATTATGTTACAAGTATAGGTGCAAGCACACCCCTTGGGGTAGACCATTCTTGAGCCTACGCCATCGGCTCTTCTTCGCCCCCAGCTGAACAAAGAACAATCCTGTTAGCCAGCAAATCGACGATAAGTCGTCAAGCGGATGTCCTTGGTAATTTTTCCAGGAATCCTATGGATTAGGCCATCTTGATTAACAGTGTCGTATGCTGTTGATAGGTCGACGAACACCGCTCCGGTTTACAAACCCTTCTCGAACCATCTTCGATGTTTGTTAGGGTAGAGTACTTGGCTGTTGGTTTATTTGCCTGGCCGGAAACCTGCTTGTTCTGGTATGAGGTGTTCGCCTATCACAGGTGCAATACGATTGAGCAGGAGGCGTTTCAAAGAGCTTGTAGGTATTCTAAGAGTGATATAGGGTCTGTAGCTCTGGGGATTGGATGGTACTTTCCCATGCTTTAGGAGTGCCATAACATTGCTTTCCTCCAGATCTTTTGGGAACGCTGTGTGGGAAATAAGACAACAATTGAGCTCAAGAAGCCATTCCTTTTCTACTGGGCCAAGATTTTTTTAGTTGCTCAGTAGAGATGTTGTCAAGGCCTACTGCTTTTCCTCGTTGAAGTTTAGCATACGGATTCCAATTCGTCCCTGTTTTTGAAGGGCGAGTGAAACCAGGGTCACCACTCCATACCTGCTTTATGCCTAGTTTGATTCTTCTGGGTTTCTTGCTACAACTTTTGCCTTTTAAAAGCAGTTTGTGGGCAACTTGGTTGGGTGTAACATTTGGCTCTGTGGAGGGTTCTGCTGTTGGATCCCCTCGGAGCCCTCGGATGGTAGAACGCATGCTTTCTTGCTGTTTAGGGGTCCATATCGGTGGATTACATTAAAGTTGCAGGTTTTGATCCTTTTTTCCTGGGAATCTCTCCGAGACTTCCTCACCTTAGCAGTTGTTTCAGTTTCACAATCAGCCGAAAAAGGATCAGCTTCAAACATGTTTGAATATACTCCTTGATATTCGTAGCACATTTCCTGGGAAAGGCCTGGTTATATTCCGTCCTACAGCCTCTGGTATGATCTCTCCGTGCAGTCGTGTTCACTAGTTTGGGCAAATTTTGTCATAGTGTTATGGGTTTTTGGAGCAACCCTCTCACGTTTCTTATCCAGGTCCTCAGTTGATCCTTGCCAGTCTGCTTTTCCTTGTAGTTAAAGCGCGCTTAAAGGCACTTTGTTTGGTCTTACTGCAGCGTTACCTTGGATACCGATTGGTCGAAGTTGAGTTTGTGGAACAGATCCAGAAATCTTGCTACAAAGGTTAGAGATGTTTTTGGCTAACAATAGCAAGATCAGAGTTGTAACCTTTCTTCCAGCGGGCACGAATGAAATGATGTCGGCACTTAGAGTAACGTGAAGGAACGTAGAGTTTGACTGTCTATTCCTATCTTCGACACTTTGTCGCGTCGTTGTTAGTTGCATTGTAGCCCCATTGGGTACTATGGCTGGTGAAGGTCTCCGCCAATGAAGAAGTGAGTTTGGTGAATTCCCAGGGTTGAGCTGAGGGTGCTCGAATCTACTGATGGAGGTTTGTAGACAGATGTAACTATGACAGAACTAAGCTCAATGGTGAGGAGTCGAGTTGTTATCATCAGACATTGAGGTTGCTGCTTCTACTCGGTACCATGTTCTCCAAATATAGCACTTCCGTATTGGCGATGTGTCTCGTCGGTGGCAAGGACAGTCCGGTAGGTTGGGCGGTGGTAATTGATTCCTCTGTGGGTTTTCCTGCAGACAACAGGAACATCGCAATGGAGATTGTTACACAACTCATCAATGATGGTACTTTTTTGCACTGGAAAACTCCCCACATTCAATGACACTATAGTCAAGGCAGACCTTAGAAAAGGCCTGCGCTGATGTCTAGTCACGTCATGAGATGGGTATACTTAAAAATGATTTTTAATGACCACAGTGGTTGGAGTTGCAGAGATTATTTCGCTGCTTTCGCTTCGCAGTTTTAAACTTGCTGCGCTATGCAGCTTAAAAGGGGAGACCACAAGAACGGTTCTCTACTTCTTCCCCCAAATCAACATGTGGCACTCTTTTAACCTAACAGCCAGAAATACAAACTCTTTGTAAAAGAGTTGTATTGGTGTGTTATGAAAAACTTGTATTAGTGTATGTCAAATCTGTACAACCGGTTACATAACATGCTACTACCTGTTAATTGTTGTACTGGGGTGTTTGTGTTTTATATCAATAAATGAAAGATCAAGTGATCACAGAAAGACCTGTTTTTATTACCCTTACACCGCAAGTTCTTTTACGAAAGCAAATAAAATAGTGCTGTAAGTCATTTCATATTTTTTAAAACTGTGTATGTCAAGCATGGTGCAAAATGTCTTGTAAGTCATTGTTGTATTTTTACAGAGCGGGAACGATATATTACGATATATGTTTCGTTGCCACCTTGTTAATAACATGGGTGTGTAACAATGGCGCAAGAACGGAGCCAAAGTACGGGCGAATACAACCTCTGTATGTGGCGGATTATCCGAAGAGGGGGTTTTAACGTCATCAGCGCGATGGATACATTTAGACGACACGCTAATGAAAATCCCGGGATTTTGGATTGATAATGAATTAAGGTTGAGATGGAATCTTACTCGACGGGTATGTATAGATAAAGCCCCCGACTCTCTCATTATTACAGTTACGTGACCCGATCATCGTCCGATTTCATATGTGTTCTGCCTTACATGAAGGCATATTCACAAAATCTTATGACAATTTTTAATATTAAAATATGGTACATGGTGATTTAGATTTCCTTCAACAAAAACAAAAAACACCAATGAACACAATATATTACATTTCCTCCGTATTTTGATAATTAATATAATTTGTTAATTAATATAATTTCTTTGACAGGATATACCTGGTTTCATGTTGAATCTCCTTCATGAGTACATTTACAAACCTCCATTTGTACTCGGAATCATTGGTCCGATGTTTTCAAATCTCTGTCTAGAAATGAACGAAGTCGCTGCATCATATGGCTTAAATCAGGTAAGATGCCACAAATCGTGTTTTCATTTTAAATTTGCTCCGATTCGTTGGCAAAAGTTAATTAACTGAAATTACTAAAAATTAATTAAGTCTGGTAATATGAATATTGTACATTGTACATTTCTAGTACCATTTATGTCCTCAAAAATAATACTGTAGCAGTTTAATTTGTTGCTCGGGACTTAAAACCTAGCCGTCTTTTAAAAGGGCATTTCGTGATCACAACTCGTCCCCCCGATTTACCTCGAAAAAGTTGAGATTTTTATATCATCTGAACCGTTAGCCTTAGTAATCCATGTGTACCAAATTGTACGTGCAAATTTGGTCGTATCTGTAAGAAATTTGCAGTTTTGTATTTTCTGTCCGTAAACGGACAGAAATTAGGCCTACAGCTTAGTGGCCTATGGGACCGTGGGAAACAAGAATTTGCTCATTACACAAAACTGCAAGCTCGGGATCAACTCAAATTTTGTGAATAACCATGAATAAAACAGAAGGTGCTGGAATCACAAAATGCACCTTTAACACATTATGTAATGCTTTAAAGAAACAATTCCATAACAGTAAACAACATCTGCTTAGAACGTTGGCAGCTGTCCAAGTGTTATGACGTCTCGTAGGCGTCAAAGGTCAGAAATACCTTTCAAACACAGATAAACGAGCCTTGTGCACAAGTGATCTAAATTTTATATAATAAAACAGTTTTAATGATCTTCAATTGGTTTGGTTCAAGAATTTGGTATGTCCTCACATCGAAGACTCCAAAATGACTGCGCATAAATTCACATAAATATCCATGGTATATTCCAATGCGAATCTTCTGAGACTTGAACGGTATTTGTCCAGCAGGTTCAAGACGACAGGTTTTCCCTCGACGACACTATCTCGCAGTAAAGAAAATCCATGTCTTGACCACATCAGTCTGCGCAAATGTCCCTCATTTGGACCCCAAACCTGGAATCCCTATTCGTTCCAAAACTAAAGCTCTTTTGGCTATCAAAGACCGACGCAACACAGTTAATTAACTTTAAAACTCCGGCGGTCTCCAAAGTTTTATAAATCCTGGCCTATGTATAACACAAATCTACCATTAGTGTAGATTAAAACTATCTATAAGTTACCATACTGTATAGCTCCAGAATACAAGTGTCTGGCGAATCAAATCTTTTGCAACTCAACTTATAACATTTTTTCCACAAGTTCCCAATCTTTAAAATAGATATTACCACAGCATCATGCATAAACATACCTTGCACTAGCTGACCAATTGGAATTCACATAATTACATCATCTCACATATATACTCTACTGGGCGATCCCCCAATCATGCATGTTTGATCTTAAAGCATAAACCTTTGACTCGTTACTCGTTTACAGCTTTGGGGAATTCCCCCTTCCTTATTGTGCAATCTATCTAACAGGTGCAACCTTGAACAACACCAGAGGGAATCCCCTGCGCTCTTTTTTGGTTATCATAAACAAAGTCAGGGCCTTACGCAGGATTTATTTTGGGGGGAGGTGCGGGGCCTCGCCAAATGGACCTTTTTTTTTGAAATTGGACCTTTTGATAAAGTGGACCTAATCCCCCTAAAATGGTCGTTTTTGGGAACTTTTTGAATGTTTACCTCATCAAAAAGTGGACTTTCTCGTCAAACATTTCTCCAAATAAATGAGAAAATAATATTTTAAAATCAAAATGTTTGAGTAATATAACACAAGAAGTATGTATGCACTTGTTAACAACCAGAGTACTACTATTCCTATAATAGACCATACGATTACATAATTAAAGGAATATGTCATATTTTTGTCAAGCTCAGTTTGTACTTACATTCATAAAATTATATGTACATACTCTGGGGGCAATTCCGAAAAAATAATACAATTTTGAGTGTAAAATTAACAAATAGAGGATTTTTAATTTTTGCTTTTTTGACTGCGAAGAAACGGGCGGATTTTTCGCCACGTTCATTGATCAAAAGCGGGCCATTGTGCTCTCACTCGTGACGTCAAGTGTGACGCAAAACATCGTGTTGACTCGATTGTTATTGCTGACACTGTAATATTGATGGTAATTAATAAAGTAATAAATAATTTGAAAATAAGTTAGCAGAATGACATGTTTCATTTCGTTGTGTTTTAATTAATATTGATATAAACACACATCGATCGCAGTTATAGGAACGTGGCAACACTGCGATAATGATGGTCACAACGACTGCGTAAATTATGGATGGTCATCACTTTGACCGTCAACCATTTGCTGCGATGGGATTTGTCGGAATCGTTTTCGAGAAGCTATTGGGCGGAAATTAAAAAGGGCAAAATACTCAACAAGTGGACCATTTCAACTTATTTTGATTTATATGTAATCTAAGTTACTTAAGTTTCCATCCATACAAAAATTTTCCAAATATTCAGAATCATGACATAATTCCTTTAAGTGGGAAAACATCTCTTTTATTTGGATTTTGAAGTCAAGCTCTTCGTATTATATTGCTTTATTGGTGTTGGGGCAAAGGGATATATTTTTGTGGCAAATCAATTTCTGCAGTCCAGTAATTGAAGAACTGCTTTGATGAAAACTGATTAATCAAAGTTACCATGGCAAACCTTCTCAGTCCTTAAAAATAGAGACCGCTATCCACTGACGGGTCCAAACCTTTCAAGATAGTGCCCAGCTGACGCCCGCAAAAGGCAGCATTTGTTTATTCGAGGGGATGGAATCGTGTTGCAATGGTTAGCGAAAATATCGGGTCATTTTTGCAGGTAAGTGTTTCTAAAGGGTGAGTCAAAAAAAATTGACCCTGATTTTGTCCGCCATTTTGAATTTTTAATATATCTAACATATGTGTCATCATCGGAAAGCCTATTTCATTATCTTTAATTTGCTGCAAAGGCCGAGCTACATTCTTTTGAATCAAGTAGTCAGCTTTTCCCCCTTTCCACAGATTCCCATTTGAATGCACGGCGGCCATCTAAGCAAATGACTCTCCAAAATGATGATAAGGGTAGGTCTATGTTATATCAAATAAAGTGGTATCTTAAAGGTGTAAAAGCCAGTAATAATGGCAAGTTTTATTTGAAACACTTTTTGCAAGATGTGGTGTATTTTGGTCTACAAATATAGACAATACTTTAAACCTCAAAAGATTTTCACCGATGTCTGTTCCTTCCTATGGTATGATTCTTTCAACTCCTCCAAAAACTGATACATGTGTCAAGTTGATTTATTTTTCAAATGATTTTTATGAGTGATGAGGACGTAGAAACGGTAGGAGGGCATGGATGGTAGATTGTGACTGAATATGGCGTGGTTAAATAGCGTCACATTTATTCTGTAGTCAATAAATAGCCTGATTTTCTTCTGGACAGAGCGCAAAACCAACTACTTGATTCAAACGACTGTAGCTCGGTCTATACCTAAACGATGTGAATGATTTTTGCAGCAAATTAAAGATAATGGACTACGCTTTCAGTGGATACCACATTATGTTAGATATATGTTGCTTAAAAATTAGAAATGGCGGATACAAGCAGGGTCAAGTTTTTTTTACTCACCTTGTATAATAGTCAAAATTTGACAGTTATCTTCAAAATAAAATTCTGTATTTTCAAATGCAAAAAAAAAAAACTACAACACAAAACGCAGCTCGACGTCTAATATCATTCCATCAAGCGCGATTATATAAACTCAAGGGTATTCATCTTAATAAAAGAAGTGTTTTGCAAGTAGATATCAGTTGCTTAAGTGGTCTCTGTTTGTGGCTTTTAGTTTCCATAAGCAATTTGTATTTTAATCTGTAAATGGCTTAAGTCGGGCCAAGGAATGTATTATTATTATTATTATTATTATTACTACTACCTTATGTAGAGCGTTAGGGCGAAATTGGCTTTTGTTTAATATTCACTCAGAACGTTCTTAGAGCGAAATTTCATTTCCCCCTAACGTATCTCTTTGTATTGCGGTTTATTCCGTTCTGGATAACAAAGGATATGAATATTAATTTATTCAAATGAGTTATTATTATTATGATTATTATAATTAATATTATTAAATATCATATCGGTGAATGTTAATTTTAATTATTATTATTATTTGTTAACATTCGATAATTTAATCGCGAACCAGGATTCTCATGCACAGCAAACAAAAAAAACAAAAACAAAACAAACAAATAACCAAAGAAATGAACACAACAAAACACTACAAAAAAAAAAAACAGATCAGATTACACAAAAACAAACAAACAAACAAGCCAACAAACAAACAAAAACGAAAACAAATTTTAAATAAAGTGAAGTTCTAGTACCTGGCGTACCTACTCTTGCTGCTTGTGAACCTACAATTGCTCTCTGCTACCATGCCCAGCGACTGAAACTCTGAAAATGGCTTGATTTGATTTCATTATTCAGATAATGTCCTGAACATCCCAAGAAAGCTTTTAGGGGGGAGGACACTACTAGCACCCGCTTACCGTTGAGTCTGTGAAAAGGACTAGCACTAACTCAGGTCACGCCGGTTTTTGATGTAGATTTGAATTTACTGTTGCTGTTAAGATGGCACGTCCCCTCCTCTCCCATCTACCCCCCCCCCCCCCCCCCCCCCCCGCAGCTTCTACAGTAAGCTAATTTCCATTGAGGTCCATTCACCTGGACGGAATTGGGAAATCAGGGGTAATCACCATACTCTTTTCGAAACTTACTGTTATATGCATGTAACAGGTATTGCTCTCTGTACAGGGTCCGACTACTTAACGTCCCCTCCGAAGGGCGGGGTATTTATCACGCTTCAGTTGCCCAACTCCATGCTGATTCATTATGGGGAGTGCGAATTCTAATTTGGTGGTCCCATCGGGGATAGAACCGAGGACATCAAGCACCAAAGACTAATACCCTAACCAGTAGGCCACGCTCTCCCACTTAATTACCATAAACAACGCAAGTGCAACGCGTGTAGAGGACACCAGAGTTTCGACTTCTGAAATGTAGGCGTGTGTATGTCTATATACACTGTTAGGCCAAAAAAAACGAAATGTAAAAAAATGCAAATGCGAAATGCGTTTTTTTAGAAAAATCCTAATGCGAAATGCGGGATTTAAAAAATTATTGCATTTTGACCCCTTTTTCATTTTTTTCCCTGAAAATTTAAAAAAATAATCTTTCAAGTGAGTAAAATGTCCTAAAAGACCAATTTTAAGCAAAATGCGCGCGGTCTTCTGAGATAAACCTGTTTTTTGTATTTGTTTTGCCTTATCCCAAATGGTCGAATATCTGCTAGAATTACAATTAGTTACAATAAGTACAATAATAATATTGATGTGATTATTGATGTTCAACTTTCAGATTTCAAAGGAATTAACGCTCTTATTGTTTCAAGAAGGTGTAAGTGTTATCGCCAATGAAATTGTAACTGATGTTGAAGACAGCTCAGAGCAGATTAAAAGTTTACTTGTAAGTATTATTTATTGTTTATTACTATGTTTCGTGGATTCGTGACTGAATTCATAAGTGTTTGTTGAGTGATATTTTCTTGAATACGTACAGAGCCCTTAGGGAACACGTGAAAGTCCCGGGTGAAAGTGCTCTGTAAACGATACCTCTTATTAACTAATCAATCAATCATTTTTTTTTCATCACAAAAATACAGCAAAACACAAAAATGGTGATAACTAATAAGTGATATTGAACAATAAAAGAATAATGGTGAAATTAAGAGGAAAACATTTTATAAAAATGTACATGTGAAAATTACTATAATTCATTATAAGTGACATTGAGAATATTCATGATATGACTATTATAAATATTTAACTGAGATGTATCTTGAATAACACATAATTTGATTGCTGATCGCAAGTCCTGAGGGTACAGTCACCTCTGCATAGAAAACTATATAAGTGACAATTAATTTCAACAATAGGACACATGTAGATAAAACAACAACATGGATAGTACCTTAAAATTTACAAATAACAGGTTACCCACTCCGACTATTAAATAAGAATAATACAAATTGGCAGTTGGAAGGGGAAAAATACAAGAAATAGGAAGGGCCGACAGCACCATAACATGCGCTGATCAGATTTTATCATGTTTGTTTTGAAGGAGATTTACTGAGGGCGGTTTAGGGGTTAGACAGCAAGTCAGTCTAAAACAAAGGACCTTGAATTTCTTTGTGTGTGTGTGTGTGTATTATTGGCCATAATAGCGTTAAGATACACGAGAACATATCTAGAAAGAAGCCCCCACATTTCTTTTTTATACCCGGGTTTTTGCATATTTAAATGCTCGGAATTCCTCCTGGGGACCCGAAGGTACCCCACAGCCATCCATGATGTGGCTAAATGGTTTGTGGCTCTCCACAATCGCAGCCCGGCGAAAGCCCCACTCCGACCTTGCGAAGGAAACGTACGCACGACCGAACGCCCCAGCCCCGAGTCTGCCGAGGCTGACCCACGCCCTCCCACCAAGGTCACAGCCTTTGGGCTTGCTAGATGGGCTGTCCACAAACCGCCCCAGGTTCAAAGCAGAGGACGACCACTGCTAACACCATCCGTCATTGATCCAGGATGATCGATAGGGATACTGCGACTGCAGTGTCATGGATTGGGTAGCAAAGTGATTCCGTGGAATTCTCTGATCTGCAAAGGGTGCCGGTGGGGGATTAGGCCACCAGGTTCATCACATTTCTTGGCGAGCTTGATCGTCTGAAGGTTCCTCCCAAGGCCCGCAGGAGCCATGCCAGACAAAATTGGAAGATATTCTACAGGGGTCGCCAAAAGGCAACCACTAACAAGTCTCATTGCATCATTCAGAACGACATCGCGACTCCACACTGGCGCAGCGCACTCAGCAGCGGAGCATGCCAAGGCAACAGTCGATGCACGTAAGGCGTCAAAAGATGCACCCACCCAGCCCCCGCGAGCCCCCCGAGGAGGTTGACACGAGACTGCGTCCTGGCAGCGACTGGCCTGGTGTGCTGATTGAAAGCAAGGCTGCGGAACACCGCGACGCCAAGGCACTTCGGTGTCGGGTCATGTGACAGCCCTTCTCCATCCAGAGTAATGCCAAGTTCTCCCCTTGCGCATCGACCTGCAAAGTGGAAAACAGAGATGACGGTCTTCGGCCTGCCGAGTCCCAAGCGCCACCGGCGGAAGAACCGGCCCACAGCGACCAGGTCCCCCTGCAACACTGCCTCCAATGACCCAAAAGAATCAGCAGCCACTCCAAGTGCCGCGTCGTCTGCGCAGGAGCACTGCGAACAATCTCCCTCCGGCATATCTGAGACGCAGATGCCGAAGAGACCGGGCGCCAGGACAGAACCCCGTGGGACACCATTCCGAAGTTTGCGCCCCCTACTGCGCGGCCCATTTGACGTCTCCAGGACGAAAGATCCGTCCCGGATGAGCAGCACAATGAACTTGACAAGCTTGACATCAGGGAAGATCTTGAGTAGCTTGAGGTACAGACCTCGATGCCAGACTGTATCGTACGCAGCAGTTAGGTCTATGAAGACTGCTCCCAACTTCTGCTTCTTCTGGAAGGCTGTCTCGATGTCACCAACCAGTCTTGCCATCTGATCAGCTGCCGACCTACCTCTTCGAAATCCAGCTTGGGTTCGGGGCAAATCTGCCCCGACCGCATCACCGATCCCGCCGAGCATCAGTCGCTCAAGCAGCCCATAGACGTGAGACAGTAGCGAGACGAGTCCGCAACTCCTGGGCTCACATGCTGGCCTCCTGGGCTTCAGGATTGCAATGACCCTTGAAGTCTTCCATCTGGAGGGAACAGTTGACGTTCCCATGCAAGTAGAAAGGAAGAGCCGGAGCCATCGCACAGCCTCGGGCGCCACATTCTTCAAGAATTCTGTATGGATTTTGTCATTGCCAGGAGCTTTCACATTCTTGAGAACTTTATTAACATAGACCTAACATCAAAGTCATTGTTTTTCACTGTTGTATTGGAAATGGTTGCAGTGAAGACCCCTGTAAGTGGCTAAGCTTAACACGCCGCATTTGTCAAAAAATGGCAAATTTAGCAATGTTTACTAATAAAAGTCGGGATCCGACTTAAAAAAAAACAGTTGTAAATGGCATCTTCAAGACCGCTTTAAAATGCTTTAGTGTCTGTTTTCACAAAGAACAGTAATATAAGGTGTTGGCCTAACACTAGCAATTTAGAGACAAAATGGGCATTTTTAATATGAAAAAAATAGCTTGATTGTAGCTTTAAGAGAAAAAATGAGGGTCTGTATAAGTTTCAACTATATATATAAAGATGGCCAAATACACTTAAAAACATGATCGAAGGCCAAGTAACTTTACTCACTTATCTTTTCTGTTTTTTTTTTTTTTTTTGGTTGTTTTTTTTTAGCGGGTTGGCCGGCCAAACGTCATCTGTTGGCGGACCGGATTTTGCCCTCGAGCCCTCAGTTGAGAACCCATACATCTAACAACTCTTTCTCTTTCTGAAGTAGGAATATGAGTCCAGACCTGTGTTGTTAGCGTCGGTCCATGGCATAGCTCCACTAGACTATTCTGTAGTCCAATTGCTTTTTTCCCTTTTTTCCCTGTATTTTTACCTTTCTATGATTAACCGCAAAAGTAATCATACAATTCATGTCGCAAAGAAAACTTATGGTAAAACAGTGCCATCACACACTAGTCCATTCCAATCGATTCCAATTGACACTCTTATCGCAAAGGGGAAAGATTAGTTGAGGGCTGAGGGCGCGAAGAACTACTTCACTGTAAAATTTCACTATCACAGGGAGCGATAACTACTCGCCGTTAATTCTCACTTCACCATGCAGGCGGTCAATTTCCAAGGTGAGTGGTCACTAAACTTTCACAATCACGAACCTTACCGGGATAATAAAGTGAGCCATCTATTGAAGGATAATATTTCGTATAAAATAGCGGTGTGTGCTAACAGTGCCCTCATCTTTATGAAGGTCCCTGAACGTGTCTTTTATGGTATATGCCATCACTTGTCACTAACATTGATGAACCTTTCCTCAATCACAAGATAGCAGACGCCCTTACATCCCCGCTGGACCTTTCACTATATACAGAGGCGCTTCAGATTTGCCTGAAGAAATTGAACAACACCAAAACGCCTGGTTCCGACGGCGTTCCCTCAGTTATCTGCAGGAATCAGTTGTTCTATGATCAACTGTTAGACTTTTGTGGCAACTCCTGCCAGCGAGGCGGACCGGCTGCCTTTTCAACATCGTCCATTACTCCTCTGCCTCCGACAGCCCCAAAACTGCAGAGGAATCCCTTTGTCACCACTGGCCCCTGAGGTCTACGGCTCAATGCTGCTCAACGGAGTCGCTTCTCACGTAGATCCCGTTCTCGGACGGGCCCGGGTGGTTTTCGCGGGGGAAGATCAGCATATGCTTGTCCTCAGGGGGATCATGGAGGAGTTGCGAATTTCTGAGAGAAAGGCTTCGGTTGTGTTTGTAGACTTCTCCAAGGCTTTTGACGGTGTTGGCGGGAGGGACTTCCTGTCACGCTTGGAATGCCTACAATGAACTACACCACTTATGGCAATCTGGTATCTCCAAGTCAACCAAGCTGAAGTTCTTTAGAGCCTGTGTAGAGAGTATCCTGTTTATGAATCTGAGACCTGAACCATGAAGCTGGATGGCACCTACACCAAGCTTCTTGTGCGAGTACAGGACATGTCCTGGCCTGGGTGCGTGTCCAGGGCACATATGATTGTGTGGAGATGTCTCTCCGGTTTCGTCTTCTGTTGCCCGGCACTGGGCACGGTTTGTCGGTCACTGTCGTCGGCGATTGGTCCGGTGGCCTCACATATGGATTCTGTAAAAGTTTGCTATACCTTTGGATCTTAGATCTTGAGCTCTGTCCTGACCTCTGACCTCAATAATCCTTTACACGTGCTTCTTTTTCAAAAACATGGTCATAGATCAGGACCTAATAGCATCTGAGGTGTAATGGTATATCAAGGAAATGTTTTATATTAATCATTGTGTTAACAGGAACAATTGGAGGTTCGTTTCGTAAAAATCTGAGTAATTTGAAATTAATGTCCAATTTTGTGCCAAAACTTGTTAAGTCCATGCCATTTTCATTAAAAAAACAAAAAGAAAAAAACACAATACAGTGGTCTTCATATTATAACTTTTTAGGTTCCAATACGTGTTAATTTCAATATTGAGTAATCATTTGAATCGCATCTTTTAGTCTTATGAAAATAACATAACACTGTTTGCCAAAACGCTCTTCAAGCAGATGTCATAATTACTTTGGGGTGTGGGGGGTGTGGTAGAATTTGTAGAATTAGTTAAAACTACACCGAAGTTTGTCTTCCTTTTTGTTAATTGCATACTGTCTTGTTTTTAACCTTATGAATCATGTAGAGTGTTTCTTTTATACCTCTTCAATCTGCCTTTTCTCGAAAATTAGCGTCATGATGCCAGGATTATTTTTTCTGAGATGTACTCTACGTCCCGAGCGCAAATGTTTATGTGCCAGGTAATATCTTGTTTCTTAAATATTTCCTCGCGTATTTATAATTGGCATGCTTCATCATCATTGGACTATCAGAATTGAATAAGAAGAAAACACTTTTTATCCACAGAATTTAAGGAATCTCTCAGTTTGCCGTGATACGGGGTATTCTATGGTATACGAAGACGCTTGTTGGTACCTAAAGGGTGTGTCAAAATGTCCATCTTAATGCGACCGCTAAAAATTACTAAAATCAAGCATTGTGTCAATTTTGGTGTTCCAAATATGGACACAAATTATGGACAGCTCATTTAATCTTTCGCCGGTCTTGCTTCATTGTTTTTTTTTTTTTTTATGCCACCATGCAGGCTATATCTAAGATCAGTAAGTAAAGAAGTTTATACCTACAAGGTTTTTTTAATTCCGTTGTTTTCCAATGGGTTTGCCACGGAGCCTGTTTCTTTCGTCAATATAATAAGCCGACCTGTCCATGCAGAGCAATCAATGTATCCAAAGCATACACTCACCTGTCAGAGAGAGCTTTCAATTTTTTAAATATTCAGACGACCCAGGTGTAGGTATTCTCTGCAATTTTTTTGGAAGAAGACAAAGTATAGTCAACATAAATCACCTTCCGTGAAAGGACATTATTGCAATGTACACGTGCAATGCATGTGAAGCAGTGAAATTCAAAGTTTAAAAACCGCTTGGTAAGAGAAGTTGATAAAAACATGAATTATTTACATAGGTTTTTTTCGGTGGAAGTGAACATATTTTGGTAGGGTTGTAGGGTTGCGTATGTTTCTATGCTACCCTAGCATTAATGTAATTGTTTACACTGTGAAATAAAATCGATAAGTATCCGATGTGATGAAATGTTCACACTGTCATTCGGGTACGTTCGTCTATGTCAATATAGAAGCTGTGCCCGGGAAGCTGTGTTGTGATTGGTTTAAACGAATAAGGTTATTTTAAAGACCAAAAATGGCGCTAATGCACGAGGGAAAAGTATATTGAGCGTTCTAAACGGCGTGGGTGAATAACCATATACAACCAGAACACATTCTGTGGAAGTTAACGAAACCAGTAGAATTCAACCGTATAATCTATTTATGTATTTAGCGGTCCAAGAGAGGAACACTTTTGGGATAGGCCGTTTTAGATCAATAGAAAAAGTCCAATAGATACACATTTATAACAAATTTGCAAACATACAATTTTAAAGATATCAGGGAAATTTCAATCACTTAATGTGATAAGATTCAAATGCAAACTGTTATTATAATATTTCAATATTTCATTTTCATTTATCGATTTCAGGCATATAAAACTCGGTCTATGGGGAAGTAAATATGTGTGGTTCATTCCCGGATACACGAATGCTGATTGGTGGAAGCTAGAGATCGAAAACGTTCCATGTACCGAAGAGGAGTTTATAGAAATAACATCATCGTCTCATTTCATTGGCTTCGGTGCTGCTCTTGAAGTTAATCAAGATTTTACAACGATTAATTTTAACGGTTTGGTAAATTGGAATAAAGTGTGCAAATTGCTTTGATTCAATTTCATCAAAGAACGAATTTAAGTGCATCACAGAAAGTTATTAATGTGCAATAATAGCACATTTTTCAGGAGCGCTCTCAACTTTCACAAATGTTGAGATATTTGCACAGTTACGTTGGTAATTGCCTAGTATAGTAAAACTATACCTGTGGAGGCTAAAGCTAAAAATGTTCTATTTGTCACAAAAGAAATTAAGGAAATTTGTAATTGAAATAATTATGATCGGGATCCCCATTGCTAAATCAAAGGCCGCTGAAAACCTACCTCGAACATGAAATAGTAACATGTACGTGCCTTCACTCATCCGGTGTTATTTCATAATGGAAGGACAGAAGTTTCCAGCGCCGCCGTTGATTTAGAATCGGGATCGCCGATGTTTGTTGCAAAATTCCTCCTTTTTTGACAAATACACAATTTTGGACATTACTTTTCACAGATACGGTATAGTTTACTTGACACAATACACACTGCATACACATCTAAAAAAATCCGAAAATGTGCTATTAATTGCTTTTAAAACGTGCATCAAACTTTAAACTGAAAAAAAGTCCCGGTTATATTCTGTGCATTTTGATAGCCCCATTTCGCCAATGGCCTCTAATATTGTTCCCATAGCAACCAAAAAAAATAAACAAAAAGATAGAGATGTCAAAGTATGATCCAAGTCCACTGAAATTGTTGCTTTGACATTGCCTTGGCATCCAAAACAAGTCTTTACTCATACGTTCGAGTAGCCTTCCAGTCCAGATTTGGAATCTTCATCATTCATTGTTTTTGTTTTTGTTTTTTTGCCAACGCAGTTGGGGTTCTTGACGTATGTAAAGAGCGGTTTAAAGTCGTTAAAAAGTGAGTTAGTTACTTTATGTGATGTGTTTAAATTATTGTTCCTACGCACAGAGTCACAATTCACAAGGCCTTTGATAACCTCGAAGACTGCAGCTAGTTGAAAACACGGAAGACATGGTTTCAATTTAACCGTCGTCGTCGGTTGTTGAAACGTGAACATCATTTAGAACAATTGGGTTTGGTTCTAATCGAAAAATAAAGAGAAAAGATGGAACCGGCCAGCAACCGTTGAGCGAGTTTTGAAGCCATCCCTTAGGCCCCGAGGCACTATCTGCCTATCTATCAGCATTTAAGCACTACTTTGATTAGTTAATTGGAAGTTAATATCTAAACACTCCATTTACAGTGTACCAAAATAACTACCAACATGTCTAAAATTACGTCAGAATGACGTCATTAAAGGTGCAACAAGAGATTTTGAGGCACCCTAATATCGTGTCATAATAGTAATTTCATATAGATTAGACACTCAATAGATTTCTTACTTTGTATTTCGGTACAGAAATATCTTAAAACAGAAAAAAAATGCGATTTTGATTTGCTTATATTTCAATGTAAAACAAAGGCTGTTTCATATTTGCTCCTATACGAAATTAGATATTTCACAATTTTTGTACCAAAGAAACATTTCTCAGCTTAATCCTTTCAGATGGGGATATTTTTTATGGAAAGCTTTACATCAGGGCAAAAATCAGTACTTTTGATTCTTTTAGGGACACCTGATATGTGAAATCTCTTGTTGCACCTTTAAGTTCGCATGTCAGCAACAACTGTCAATTTCCAAGTCCACAGTGTAGAATAGGGGAAAATAATTTTGTCCAAAATAAAAAGTTAGGAATATCAGATTTTTCATGCGGGTTTTAGCTCTTCTTGATGGGAAAGGACTAGTTTTAGTGACATAATGTTTTTGAGTCAGTAAAATAGCGAAATATCCAGTAACTTTCCTCAACTTATGACGTCATGGTGACGTCATAATGGGAACGTTGGTACTTATTTTGGAAAGAAGAAACTCTAAGTTATCTCTTGGTACGCAATTGATAGGAATCGGATGCTCAGTAACGAAAATCACAGTCATTTTTTGTGTCATTTCATTTTTGTGTTTAAATATAACAGATTATCACTTCAAGTGCTAAATTTAAATTTGTCGTTTGATATACTACACCACCTCTTTATAGATATTGCGTATAAGCTTAATGTGATATTATGTATGTTACGACTTAAAATATGTATGGTGCTCTTTTTGTTAAAAGGTGATCATGTGTGAACGTAGTTATGATAATTATTGAAAATTGTATACTTGATGTGGCGAAATGCAGGGAATAGGCTGGAAAAATTCCAAGTGCTATTTTTAGCGGGTATTTTTATGTGAAATCGTACTCCGGTTCAATTCGTGAATGCTGATTATTTTCTTTTTATTTTGCAATGTTTTATTTTCAGACGTTAACACAGCAACAGCTTTCTGAAACATCTAAAGTGATTTCAAACTTATTAAATGCTCTGACGATTACGGGTTTTGAATTCGTGCTTGGAAATATTAACAGTTCTTTAAGGACTTAGCCGCAATTGAAGGGGGGAAATCTCTTGATGAAGAATTCCAGTATTCTGACGTGGAGGAGATGACCAAAAAGCTTATTCATACTACTCTCATTAAGTGAAATTATAGCACCACTGTAAGGTCTTAAAGGAGTTATTATAATGTGTGGTGTTAAAACTATTTTGATAAATCTTTGACTTATATGTAGCGAGCTTGTACACATTAAAATGAGAGGAAAAGGAACGCCCACAGTGTTTAAAGCACAATTTACCAATTGTTAGAAATGGCCTAGGATTGACCAAAAAGAAAACTAGCAATTATTAAACAAAAAATGCTAACATATAGTACAAGCCAATACCTCTTTAAGCACGTGAATCAGTGTCTTAATGTCACTGAGGTTCTCTAGGAGGGAGGGAGTGAGAAGAGAGGAGGGAGAGGAAAGACAGATATCAGACCGTGCCTGTCAAGCCCATACAATACACAAAACTCACCAAAGGGAATCAATGAAAATTATTTTTCTGTAGGAACCTGTGTATACAGTAAGCCATCTTTCATAGTCACAGTTCACTTGTCAAACCAATAACGGCGTGTAAATTTAGGATTTCTTGCCGCAGCCCTGGGTTATACTCTATTTGCATTTTCCAAAGAAAAAACATAATTTTGCGGGCAGATTCACAAACGGGTCCTAAATTACATCTTAAATAATGTCTTACTACCAACTTCAGTATTCTGTCTGATTGATCTGAAATAGCTTCTAGAAGCCATGAATTAGATCATGCAGAGAAGATGATCATTGTTATTCTTTTGAGATGCACCACAAACCTACTGTCGGGTAGATATGGTCCAACTTATTGCCTGACCGTATTTAAAAGTGAGTTGGACACAAGATAGATAGGGTGTGTAGATAGGAATCTGGCCGGGTGCCACCTGGGCACATTGAGCATTGAGAAATCCCCAAGATGGCGTCGCCATAGCATAAATGATAAGTATTATTAACCCCTACTATGGAGTTACTAGATATACTATAGGGTAGCCAAATGAAACAAGTGCGGCACTTGTAATAATGAGTCAGATCCAAATTCAAAAATGGGCAGCCAGATCAATAATTTAAAAAAACATGCCCTCTAAAAAATAACACTATGACCCCGTACTTATGTATGTTGGTAGACACAATTAAATGTATTTCTGATACTTGTAAAGTTGAACCCATGACGTCATCAATATGGCAGCCCAAAAAAGGGGATAATCGTCAAAAATACTTTGATGAAAAAATTTCTAACGCTCAAAATGGCGATTAGCGGAATCTCAGTTAAGGTTTCCAAGTCATATCCGGTGATAAGAATGAGGTTGGGGCAGTCAGATAGCTATAGCACGCATCGTTCCTATAATTGTAAGCTAAAAAATGGACACTTTCGTTAGGTCACGTAGTAAGAAATCGACCTGTTTAAAGGATTCCGAAACTTGAAAATCTGTATCAGCTGGAATCTTTGAAGAAGATTTTCAGATGACACATGTGTCTGGACAAAACGAAATTCTCGGTGATGGCAGGAATTTTAAGGTAGGGAGTTAGTCAGTCTAGCTTTAGTAAGGGCATTCCTATAATACTTGGTAAGCTTGATCAAAAGGCCACTTCCAAACTATAAAGGTGAGCGAAATCAAACTTTGATGATCAAGGATTGGACATTGATTAGCATGGTCAGAGAAGAACAAAGGTATATATTATTTTATTCATAAAATAATGATTCAACAAAAAAAATAGAAAACGTCAATTTGGGATAAAATCAGCAGGTCGATCAATGTAGTTGGGAGCTTACGATTTTGGAGGACTTTGGAGATAATGTGTCGAAAAGCTCATTTTAGCAATACCCTCAAACAAAACATGGCTTCAAGAATCCCATGCTAGATTTAGAATATCCTTTTTCCAAGATTTAGTGTTAAAGTAAAATATGAAACGTATCTATTATTTTATATATTTACAGGGACGTGTAAGCTTCAGCCATGAAGGTGTCAGGTTGAATGAGATTGCTATTAAACAGGTGCAAGGTTCGTGTTTCTTGAACTAAAAAACATAAATATTGAAAGAAAACAGCTTGATTTTATTTTTGACAAAATGTATAATCCGATATTAAATTTGTCTGGGACTAGGCAGACTTCAATTTTATATCTCTCTCTTTATATCTGACTCTTATTATAATACCAATACTGTGCAAAATTATTGCTAATAACTTCACATTTGACGTTTTTACGTATTGATGTATAGTGACGTAAGTTGCGTACGTCACTTTAATAGATTACGGAAAAGAAAAACAAATATCGTATTGCATACTAACATAATGTGTGTACCATCAAAAATGAGTTTAAGATGCCATACGCTATGCACGTATTTGAACCCAAGGCCTCTGGACTGTTCACGGTTAATTCTTTAGAATGGGAACGAACACGCTTATTTTCGATGATTACCAATGTAATAGCGAATAGAGATGGCGGATGTTGATACATCCATCCATCCATCCATCCATCCATCCATCCATCCATCCATACATACATACATACATACATACATACATACATACATACATACATACATACATACATCCATACATACATCCATACATACATCCATACATACATCCATACATCCATACATCCATACATCCATACATCCATACATCCATACATCCATACATACATACATACATACATACATACATACATACATACATACATACATACATAAAGCATTTAATACGCTTTTCCCTGGAGGCTCAAAGCGCTTACAAATATAAGAAATTTTAGGTGCTAGAATAGATTACACAAAAATTAAATGCATCATGAAACAATGTCATATCAACAAAAATGGCAAGAGCAGTAACATAAAACAGCATACATGTTAATAACAAGATCAGTTTGGAAACAAATATGTCTTAAGAACGCCTAACGACGTCAAAGTTCCATACTAATAAAATTATTACAACTGTGCACTGCTACTGTGTTAAAAACGTCACACACGTCATAACAACTTCAAACTTACATAGCCCACGCTATTTTGGGAAGCCATATTGAAAATCTTCAAAAATCATCGTGCCTGATGATTTTTGCGACGGTAAACGTTATGAACAAACCACATGCCTGACGATGTTCTTGGATGTCTAAGGATCATTTTATAACTTAGGGTCGCCTGACGAAATCAACGAGAAAGTGCATTATTTCCATCCTGTAGATTTTAGGTATAATGGGCGTCCGCCAGTGAGCTAGTTGAATCAAGATAGCCGTCCGACCTCAAGCCTTTCCATCTCTGTGTTTGAACCCGAAACAAGGAATATTTTGTTCGACCAATATATGAACAGAAGAATTTACATTCTAAATACAGGCACACACCTCGCGCATGATATCTTAACCTGCCTACTTTGGCATAGCAAATACCAGAACACTTGATCTGGAAAACACAAATTTCTGATTTTACATACAAGCAAAATCACGTATAACTTTGGCGCATATTTAATTTATGTGCATTTAACTTTATGCAGTGTTTCACCCTCATTGTACAAGCTATATTGGGGATGCTAAATGGAGGAATGATTCTTATATTGAAACCCCAAATTTGAATGATAAAACAAAAATAAGTCAAAAAGAGCAACGATTACAATATTGAATGCAATATTGATGTGAAACATCTTATTGACAAATTGAGTAATCTTAACGTTGAAAATGTTTTTTTGTTTAGACGCTGTTTGGAAGCAGATATGGAAATATGACACAGTGACTGACAGCATTATCAAAGGAAACCAGTCTTTTCGATGGCAAAGTAAGTTAAGTTGTATAGAATATTGGCCAGGTTAAAAGAGATTATTGTATATTCTAATACTGTTTACGCTACATTGTCAAAGCACATTGAACACCCATTTTCAGGAGAGTTATGAACACTTGTGTTAAGTATATCATTGTAAGACTAAATATATACACATCATCATCTGCCATAAGTAGAGGGAACGTTGGAAGCGGCTGAGTTAAATTAGTACCAGGTTGCCCTATCCTTCATGAGTTACCAGATTTCACTTGCCTGCAGTCCAATGTCTTTAGTAATGACATCAGGACAACTATAAGTTAATAGGTTAACTAAAGTTTTAATTATAATAATATTTCTGGGTGCCTTGTTATAGGATATGACCAGACAAACAATTTGAGCACTGTTGAGACTAGTTTCGTCAAATTCGGTACACTCTGAAACAACTACTCCGAGTTGACCTTGAAGCGTTATGAGCCTATAAATCATGAAACTAATGACCGCAAACTATACCTTTTTTACCCTCATGACCAGATGAATAAGTTGGTATATGTTTCAGAACAATTAGACCTGTTTTACTTTTAACCCCTGTACAAAACGTCCTACAGGTTCTCATATGATCCCCATTGTTGATTTTTCTAAACTTTTGACACATTATTATGTGACAATTTAGAAGTATGATAACACAAAAGTTGTTTCTGTTGCAGTTTTTTAGATCAATAAACAACTTTCTTGCACTATACTTCTGTTATTTTTATCAAACCGTTTATTGTTGAGTTTGTCAATAATCTCGCGCATTCTCCTTTGTGGATTACATTAAGTTATACATGTATCGCAAGTTATAATTATAACGTATCAGCGATTTTTTCAAAATGTAAACAAATCGAGCCCCCTATTTTTTCACCAAAGTCCATTTTTACATTGTTCTATTGAAATTTGCTGTAGTAAAGACCCCTGTAAGTGGCTAAGCGTAACACGCCGTATTTGTCAAGATATGATGATTTTTATGCTTTGTTTACTAATAAATGTCGGGATCCGACTTTTTAAAGGTGTACAAACAATCGTATATGTCAAGTTCAAGACCACTTTAAAATGCTAAAGTGTCTGTTTTTCACAAAGAACATATAAGGTATTGATATACCTAGCAATTTAGAGACAAACTGGGCATTTTGAATTGAGAAAAAAATCACTGATCCTGGCTTTAATAGACAAGGTTGTGCTGGTGTTTTACCCCTGATGTAAAATTTGTTTGTTTAGATGGATTTCGACCCGTAGATGGCATAACAGAGGTCATTCAACCAGTGCAAGTCAGTCGCTTAAGCAGAGTACTTCTTTACACTCTGACGTCCTTTGGTATCTGTTTGACGTTAGCGTTTTTCGTAATCAATATTGTATACAGAAATAAACGGTAAGAATACGAGGATAAAGATTGTTTAAAGATTATATTATTTGGTATAAATTTCAACAAAATAGAAAAAGCTTAACGTGGAAACATAACGGTCAGTAGCTTGGTCCACTGCTCCGGATTCGCCTTTGATGCAAGAGATCCCTGGTTCAAGTCCGACAGGGCCACTTGCAGGATTTGATTTTTATAAGAACCGTTGATTAAAACTCGAATTCAGCTCTCCTGATTGCAGCAGCGTCTGATTATATTTATATAAACGAAAATTAATTTTAAATAGTTATAATTAGCATCTTGTTTGCCTTTTTCAGTGCTATCAAGATATCTTCTCCGAAGCTGAATAATTTGATCTTGTCAGGTTGCCTGCTGCTTTACATATCGGTGTTTACATACGGCCAAGATACCTCCAACTTTAGTAAAAGCAATGTTTATATTTTGTGCAAGGTAAGAAAAAAAGTTTTATCTTCATTTTCATATCAAGAAGATTGCTTGATCAACATTACTGTATAGGTTGTTTAAATCTTGTTTAGGGTTACAAAAATAGCCTTTGTTTGAAATGTACATTACAGTCATCACAATTTATTATATGCGCCTTCTCAAATTTTCTGGGAGCTGTGCCCCAATTCCCTTCCTTTTCTATGCTCTGTAACGATGACAAAAATTATGACACTGGTAATGAATATAATAGTGGATGAGCCAGACCATCAAAAGTAGCCTTATTGGTATCACCGGGGGGGGGGGGGGGGGGGGGGGGCAAAGAGGCATGATACCAGGGGTGCCTAACACTATGACGTACACAAAAATGTATGATGGCCATTCTGTAGGGGTAGCTTAAGCGAGCTAGGGGCTCGCAAGAGATTATACAGGGGTCAACATTGAAAAGTGGTCCAATGTTGTTGAATTACATACCAATTTGTTCGTATGATCACAAGGATTTAAGAAAATGTATAGTTTGTACTATCTCTGACTTACCCCTATGGAGTTATAAGCCGAAAACCGTCATTATAGGTCAAAAGTTAAATTTAGCTTCTACAGGGGTCAAATACTAGAAAACGCTTCAATTTCAGTGGAAATGGTCTCATATTATTTGTAATGTAATCACAAGTAAAATAAGGTATAGTTTGGACAATGTACAATGTTTAGTTATCAAGTTACACCCAACAACCCCTATACCCCTCCTTATTTTAATTGCGAGAACATTACAAACAATATGAGACCATTTCCAATGAAACTGAAGCATTTTTTAGTATTTGACCCCTGTAGAAGCTAAATTTAACCTTTGACATATAATAACGGTTTTCGGCTTATAACTCCATAGGGGTAAGTCGGAGATAGTACAAACTATACATTTTTTTAATCCTTGTGATCATACGAACAATTTGGTATGTAATTCAACAACATTGGGTAACTTTCAATTTTGACCCCTGTATAATCTCTTGCGAGCCCCTAGCTCGCTTAAGCTACCCCTACAGAATGGCCATCATACATTTTTTTTTGTATGTCATAGTATGAGGTAGCCCTGGTATAAATTTTTTTTTTTTTTTTTTTTTATAAGGTATAGTTTGGACAATGTACAATGTTTAGTTATCAAGTTACACCAATAACCCCTATACCCCTACGAGGTATAGGGGTAGTACTAACGAGGTGCGTAACTTGTTAATTTCACATTTGAAGATGGTCGAAACTATTCCTTATTTTAATTGCGAGAACATTAAAAACAATATGAGACCATTTCCACTGAAACTGAAGCATTTTTTAGTATTTGACCCCTGTAGAAGCTAAATTTAACCTTTGACCTATAATAACGGTTTTCGGCTTATAACTCCTTAGGGGTAAGTCGGAGATAGTACAAACTATACATTTTTTTAATCCTTGTGATCATACGAACAATTTGGTATGTAATTCAACAACATTGGGTAACTTTTCAATTTTGACCCCTGTATAATATCTTGCGAGCCCCTAGCTCGCTTATTTTTTTTTTTTTTTTTTTTCCCCCCCCCCCCAGGTGATACCGACCAACATGCCTGGCTCACCCACTATAATGATTGAACATTCAGGAAGAGGAGGTGGTTGTGGTGGTTGTTATCATGAGGCTGATGATAGTGATATTGCTACTGCTGTTGATGATGCTTTTAAAGAAGATGGTATTAGTATTGATGTAATACTCATTTTCTTGTATGGTACACTTTTGCAACCCATTTGTGATTACTATATTCTGTATTGCAGATACGTCTGGCCCTAGTTTGTGTTGGTTTCTCCTTATCGTTTGGCGCTCTTTTTATGAAGACCTATCGTATTCATGCTATATTCAAGAAGGCAGTGAAACAATTTAAAAGAATTGTAAGATTCAGAATAATAGCAGAGTATGCAATTATAATAGCAATATTAAAACCAAACGATAAATATAGAGCCCTATTTTTAACACCAATTTTAACACGGGAATTATTTTTCGTATGGGATTTTTTTACAGAACGTTCGCGACTCCAGGCTAATAATAGGTGTACTCCTTCCTGTGCTGATCGATGTCTTTGTCATTTCTTTAATGGCGATCGTTACAGATTCTAAAATATCTAGTCATCGGCTCGAAGCAGAGGTGAGTCTGTTGTTATGGTATATGTATCATAATTGTTGTAATTCTGGAACTTAATCGTTTTACTTTAACCAACCGAATTTTGTATTATACAATTTAACGTATTACAAGCGGCAAATGCCTGTCATTTTCTTGAAAAAGTTCAAGATCGAAACCTATGGGTGAACAAAAATGGAAGAGTCTGTGTTACAGATCTTGTAACTGTATTACTCCATAGAAAAATAAATTACCGGGTACTTTAAGCTAAAGGGACCAACTTGGTTCTTAGTTTCGATCCCCCTACGGACCAAGTAAGCCGGGTCTTTCACAAAGACTGCATTGAAGATGGTTTCTCCTACAATTTATTTATCAAGTACCCTTGTTATCAATTTACAGCTTGATATGAGGAATCCTGATGCAGAAATTTTCGTAGTCCCAGTGGTAGAGTTCTGCACGTCTTCATACCAGATCTATTTCAGCGTGGTCATCTATGGTTCTAAAGCTGTTCTTCTAACATTTGGCATATTTCTTGCCTGGGACACTCGAAATATCAAAGTTTCCGAACTCAATGACAGTAAGTGCATTATATGTACTAATATTTTTATCAAATACAATTTGTACAAGTTTCATATCGTTGGCATACAAACCATCGTTATTACACGTATTAAGGTGCTCCTGTTATGCTGACACAATCACACACGCCCAACCATGCCCACAAGTACACGCATGTTCACCCTTTATACGTTGCAATACCCCAGACCACATGCCATAAAGGCGCTATTTTACCTTTGAAAGAGCAAACACAGTCAAATCTGATTTTACATAGCTGTAAGCCTGAGTATCTGGGGTAATATATTTCGGCCTAAGTCATCCTTACCATCTTCATATACAATAAATGCTGCTTGTTATTCTAAAGCATCGTCCTGCAAAGTTATGTAGTTATTTAAAGTGGCACTGGCACATTTTCAGAAAATATGAAATTTCTTCAATTTGCTCGCAAATGATAGTCTAAGTCATTGGAAGAATTGAGATATATTTCACAAATAAAAATAACATACCCAAAAGCAGAGAGGGACAATTAATCATGTTAATAAGAGGCTAAAGACGTCCAGGTAATTTGTAGGCTAACTTTTAAGCTTGCCGTAACCTTAATCAACAAATGTGCCTATTTACATGAATATCATAGACCCGTACTCATTGATATTAAAAACACAAAGGTCACAGACCGATCAAACAGGGTGCATATGCCGTCGGAATCAATTCCGGCGTGTGTTTTCTTGTGTTAAAAAAAGCCATTCCCGTCGTTTGCTGAATAAATATCGCCGGAGTCATTTTATTATAAAATCGTTCTGTTTACCCATAAGGGCGCTGATTTCCCGGGGCTGATTTGGTCACCCTTTAAAAGATGCATTGCAATACCCCAGAGCACGTGCGATAAAGGTATCCTTTTACCTTTAAAATAGCAAACACAAGCAAATCTGATTTTACATAGCTATAAGCCAAAGTTTCTGGGGCAATATCATCTTTATACACTAATATCATTCTTCAAAGATATGTAGTTGCTCAATCCTGTAAGAGGTTTCTTATTCTGATTGCATTGTGCAGGCAAATATATCGCGATGTCAGTGTACACTGTTGCCGTAACCCTGGCAATCCTGGTACCATCTCTTAATTTGATTGTCTACCAAGTTGATGTCTACTTCATCCTACTTGGTACTGCTCTTGTATTCATCAACACCACGGTGCTCTGTCTTGTATTTTTACCGAAGGTAATGTACTATAAAGCATTTAGCGCAGTTTTAAGTGTGTGTTGCATGATATGAAATACACAGAGCTTCATAACAATTGGTTACAACAACTGCTTAATTGGTCAATACTACTACCTACTACTACTATCTTTGCTTTGTTGATGATGCCCCCCCCCCCCCCCATCAGATTTCAGATTTTGGAGGCGACGGTTAAAAAACATTTGGTCAACCGGCGAGCGTAGCGAGCCGGGAAAAAATTGTTTGTCGGTACAATACACGTGTCGGTACATTCACAAATCAACAAAATCCTGGCTACGCCACTGTTTGTGGTGCTCCCACAAACAAGGGAGCAAGTCCTAAAAGATGATATTCTGACAATAAGTTTGATATCATGTTTTGAGACAGCACCAGTATAAACTGTAAAAAAAATATTAGAGAACCCATTGCACATAGATAATCAAAGACAACCATTACTTACTATGTTAATTCCAGTGTCCTCAAGATCAACATTCACTTATTTCTTGAAATAAAAAAAAGAAGTCTCGTGCCGAGCAAGCTCGTGCGCGGAGTGCCCATCTCTCTTTCCTTAGCGTTTGGGCCAGACTCCTCCGTATTATGTTTTTGCTGTGGGAGGTTCGCCACTCCTCCCGCACAGCGAGTCTGTTACTTTCCCAGCATTGAATAATGCTGGTACCCATTTATACACCTGGGTGGAGAGGAGTAATTAAGGTAAAGTGCCTTACTCAAGGGCACAACACGTTGGCCGCAGTGGGGCTCGAACCCACGACCTTTGGATTGCGGGACGAGCGCTCAATCAACTGGACCACACGTGCCCACAAATCCATTAGCAGCATTTTGAAATCCATTAGCAGCATTCGTATTATATTATTCTAAATAGATCAGCTTGAAATATCAAAATTAAAGGTACCGTTAACAACACTCAAAATCATTTATTTCATTACAATGTGATATTGGTTTTAATGTCATCTAAATTTGGTTTCTTGTGTTCTATGCTCTGTCAAAATCTGGTATATTTAAAAATTATACTTATTTCCTGCTTCGCAGGAGCGTGTCATATGTAATTGTACAGAATTAGTTTCAATTACGTGTAAATGAATGGGGCGTGTATGTATTTAAATGCAGAGACAGTGATTTTGCCTGACATGCTTTTTTGTCCATTTTGCTTTAATTTCTAAAGATGCATGTTGGTGTTGTCCCAATACAACCTCATTGTCTCATAATAAATGATTTCCTATCAAAACTCGATCTGATCTATTTATATAGAATAATATAATACGAATGTTGCTAATGGATTTCAATATGCTCATTCTCTTTGCGGGAAAGCGTCCGAAATATGCCTAGCCAAATGCATGTTGTGACATATTCCTAGCCCTGAATATTTTTGGCCCATTTTCATCTTTAAATCTTCCAATTTATATAGTTATGTGCCAATTTCAGAGATGAACAATCATAAATTGAGCACCCTGATTGATGTTAATTTATTCAACGGTACCTTGTCAAACAGGTGTTATTGTTATGGGCATCAAAAGGAAAAGACCTACGAATTACCATGATGAGTGATTCCAATATGACTTTTGAATCGTCTACCGGAGTTGCTGTAACTAAAACGGAGAAAAATAAAGTGGATCAACTGCAATCAATTCTTGCTGATGTGAGTGTAGCATTGAAAAGGTTTATTATTTTAAAATTGTGAGCCTTGGGCAAGAAAACCTAGTGGTCTTTGAAAATGTATAATGGACCCCCCCCCCCATGTGACCTATAATATAGGATTGCTTTAAACATTATTATTATTATATATATTATATCACTATATCTTACGCTAGGGCGAAATTCTCTTTTGTTATGTATAGAGTTCGACGTTAAGGCGACATCTTTTTTCGCCTTAACGTTATCCTTTGTTTGCGCTTTATTCCGTCAAAAGATATGAATATTAATTTATGCAAATGAAGGATAATCTCATTGGCTAACAAGAACATGAATATTAATTAGCATAATAATAAAGGCTCATTATAGCCTAATGAATTATTAAATTTTCGCCCTATGGTTCAATCTAGGAAAATATATTATTATTATTTTAGAATCTACGTTAAGGCGAAATAGACCTTTGTCATTCACTCATTGCGTCGTTGGGCGAAATATAATTTCCCCTTTAAAGCGGCACTGGCACATTTTCACAATATATGAAATTTCTTCAATTTGCTCTCAAATGATAGTCTAGGCCATTTAGACTAGACGAGATTCTCAAAAAGATGCTTAATTAAGGAAGTACATGTACAGACATTTTTAGTAAAAGCGTTTCAAACAACTTTTCTAGACTGATTTTTTTGTGCTGATTACGAAAATGCCGGTTGCTTTGCTGAATTTTGAGTGCAACGGGGTCAAAATGTAAAAAATTCAAAATGGCCGCCAAATGCAACATATTTCATATTTATATCTTTAATTAATGCATTTCTACTTTTAAATGTTATCCGCTTACCTTCTATAACCGTCCCTTAGGCTGGCAATATTTTCAATAACTACCAGCATACGTTCCTTTCTCCATTAGCCGAATTGGAGACAATGCCAAATGCCGCCAAAATACTGACGTAATAAAATGAAAAAAAATAAAAAAAATAAAAATGTTAATTTTTTATTCAAAATTTATTTTTAGAAAGAAGGACATGTAACAATGGGCGTACTGTAATCCGTGAAAGGAATACTACCTGAGGCGATTAACATCTAAATACCATGACCTTCTATTTCGAGGTGTCCTTCGAATAAGAAAGAAGGCATAGGCCTACTATGATTACTTTGTAATTTTTTGTATAGTCACTTTGGTAGGGATTTTTTTATGTATTGCAAAATAGAAGCTAAGACCTCGAAATGACTGCAAGCATTCGGAAATATACTTCCAATATTTGTCCGTAGAAGGAAAGGGAAATCGTCAGACGTGTAATGATAGTTATCCTTTCCCCATTATTAACAATTGGTCCCGAACGATCACGTATAGTCAGTCAGATTGTTCTTACAACACACTTTTCCAAAAAATGAGATTGGCAAATGCCTAAATTTCAGTAAACTAACACTGTCAGATATATTTTGGTCTTAAATCTTTTGATCCAACGAAATATTGGGTATCTTCAAAATGCTGACACCACCACTGCAAATTAGTATTAGTTAATGTTAGTGGCTCGAAGATGCCGTAACCCTATAAGACCGCAATTAGAGCAGGAGCATGAACCCAGGTCAAACGTCATCATTTCCCCCCCACCTCCCCACAGAAAAGTTTGACACATTTGGTAGTTATATGGACCCTCTTTATATGATAGGTAGTTTAGTACTCTCAATTGTGGTGTCACTTTTCCATATAGGGGCCAATTTAAAGGTTACGAAACAGGGATCAAACTTTAAAATGCTCAATCATGTTGAAATGTATGCCCTATTTAAGTCGAGTCATAAGGATTCCAATCTGAATAGTTTGTACCAGCATGACCATTTGTTTTGGAGTTATAGGGTAAAATGGCTGAAATGGTTTTTTTTTTTTTTTTTTTTAATATTTTTAAAATATAACCAAATTAACTTTTAATGTTGACCCCCTGTACACATTGAGATTGACCTGTCTCTTAACAGTTAGTCATTTTACCCTTGAAAACATTAAATGGTCGAAAGCAAGAAAACTCATATTGTGTCAAAAATGCGGTTATAAAAACTCTTCAAAATCTCAACACTTCCTATATTGCTGGGAACTTCTTATATATCAAAAAAGGTAATTGCAAACATATAAGTGTCTTCGGGAATCTGAATATCAGAATAATGGTTACTATATAAAAGAAACGTATAGCATTGTTTGATCTTGGGAGACGTTTCATTGCTTCTTTGAACGAAATTGTAAATCTGGAATGTGTGGTAGACATTATCAGTGGTCCAATACGATTTTAATCAGTTGTCTAATTAAAATCGTGGTATCCCACAATGCAATTTTATGGGGTAAATTATAATATAAGAATGCATAGCAGAGTTCTGTTTATTAGAATGAATACAACTGGAATGATAAATTGAAATGAAATTCAGCATTGGAACAGTTCTCGCACTTTTAGGGATTGGGTGATATAAGAGATTAAGGTAAGTCCATATGCTTCCAACCCTCGTAAGAAAAATAAGGATCGAGAACCTGAGTTGGCTTTTGTAAAAAAAGTACTAGCTCATATTTTTAATTAAAGTTTCTTTTCACAATTCGAAAGACTCTATAGAGTGATGAATCTAACAAAAAATCTTCTGCATTAAGATAAATTTAATAATGAAATAAAATTGTGATAAATTATGTTCAAACAGAGATAAGAGTTCAAAACAAGATAGCTTTCTTCCAAGTGGGCTTCTTTTTTACATAATCTAATTACCTGTAAGAGTATCGAGACGAATGAATCTTTTTGTACAGGGTGGTCTCAAAAAATTGTGCTTGGTTATTTATCAGAACTTGCGTCATCTTTGGGATCACTCACCGTGGAAATTTTGTTGCCAGGTATGTAGCGTAGTTCAGTGTATCTTCTTTTTCTTCAAAATTAGAACTTCCATCAACACCTTATGCAAATATCGCCAGTTATATGAATATCAATAGCCTGCCATTTCAATTTCTTCCAATGGGATTTACAAGGTTAAGGAGTTTTCAGAGAAACCTGTTTTAATGTATAGGTCTCTAACCATGCTAACTCTAATCGTATCGAGAGCCTCAATTAAGGATGCATTTTATGATCCTTATGACCATGCAAACAACCCAGAAGTTTTTTTTTTTCTCCAAAATAACAATCATTCTTTCCAACTTAAATGACCCCTATGACCTTGTCGTGGATCCAATTTCACTTAACGACCCCTATACCACTTCATCTACACATCCAGAATGTCCATCATGTTTTTTTTGTGTGTTGTGTAACCAGTGTGTAAAAATTTTAGTATGCGCATGTCTTTCTTTCCCCCACATTTTGTAGTTGCTGGTACAACTCGGGAAAAGAGGCGTCTTCACTAGGGACTACCCTGCCAGGGTAGCTTAAGTGAAGTAGGGTCATGAAAGGTCATCTAAACAGGTTGTAAGGTAGGGCTTGCGATCATACCCATCAAATTCTACATGGACACTTTTTTACTGGGTTTCTTTGAAAAATGTCTAAAATTAAGCTAGTTTGATGAAATTTGACAAAAGTTTCTTCCTGATGATGAAATGCAAAGGACAATTCGGGAGAGGGTAGTCACTGAGTACAAATATCAACAGAAGCCGGGAACCCCGCCCCGAATGTCATTTCATATTTCACCCAACACCCAAATAAATTCTGCATAGTACCTGTACGATTGGTCAACTAGAACATGCTCCAGTTTGTAACAAAAACTATCCAAAATAGTTTATTTGTCGCAGGACTCACATGCAAGTTTATGTAGTATGCGATTTATGGTAAGAGAGCTGGCTGAATGCTCAGCCCAAGTTTTCCCCCTTCACTCCCTTCATGTGTAAATCAATATGCAGGAAGTTGAAAAAAATGATCTTACATAATTGCCGATATTTGCACAAGGTTTTGATGAAAGTTTCTAATTTTTTGCAGAGAAAAGAGGATAACGGACTAGCTACATGCTGACCAAAAAAAATTCCACGGTTGAGTTCTCTAAAGAGGGCGTACGTCCTGAGAATCGCCAGCCACAATTTTTTTGAGACACCCTTGTAAATTTACTGAAGGTTTTGAGCATTTTTGTAAGAGTGTCTAAAAATCTATATTACTTTTGAAATCAGTTTAAGGATTGTATATATTCCTTGATGACTCTTCCTCGGAAGAGTAAGTTTTTAGAAAAGATGGTTGGAACGTCTAAGAAAAACGAAGCGATTTAATAATAAACGTTTTTAATATTTTGCAGTCCATAAATGAAGAATGATATGAAAGAAACAAATCACTTTTCCCTGTTATAACTTGTTTCAATTTAGAAATTAGTCCCACGGCAGGACAAACAAGACACGCTTTTACTTAAAAGTAAATTTACATGAAAATTTGTGGAACGCTACTCAAAACTTACTTGAATTTTTGAGTACTACTTAAATATAATTATAGGGTATATTGTTGTTGATATTGTGAATTGTTAAGTAAATTTATGACATAATAAATGCAGACTTTATCTCTTTGATGAGGGTTATATATTTTAAAAATATCTTATTTTACAGTGATGTGTCAGCACTTAGAAATCTCGTATTCATTTTCTTATCAAAAGTAGAAACATAATGTATCTGGTAGTCTTACTTTACTGCCATCTCATGTTGGAAGTAATGTTGGAAATCCGCTTAGTTCTCAAGAGAAAAAACCGAAAGGAAAAATACCATTTAAGGTAACATATTTTTCCTTCACTTACGGTAATTCTGATATCGGGAGATATGCTGCTATTTGGCTTTTTAATGCATTATAAGTCCCTTTGAAAGAAGGAGAACTCATATAGGCATGCCAACCAGATCCAGGCATTCAATAATTTACTTGACATACATAAACTCATGACTTATAAACATATACCTCTCTTGTATCTATCCAAGGATGAGAAATGGAAAGTCATGTAGTAAAGAACCTTGTCGTCTTTTGACTTGCTCAAACAGGTACTTTTCTTGGTGCAGACTACAGGTATGTGCAACTACAGTGTGAGATCAATAAAAACCCTCCTTCAGATAAAAAATAATTAAAATAGTTAAGAATTATTTTTGCTACAAGATGTTGCTTTGGTTATAAGAGGGATACCAGGCTTTCATAAAACGTTTAGTTTGGTGTCGTTGGACTTTGGAGGAAGAAGTTATGACTATTTTGCTGAGAGACTTAAAATTCCTGTTTGGTGCCGATTTTGACCAAACACATATGCCATCGTTTTTTACATAAGTAACATGGTCTTCAAGCGGTGATTTCTGAATGGCCAAGCAGTCCTAAAAACGTGTAAAGATTCTAACGCGTAACCTTACACGTTTACGATGCTACCTTACCACTGTCTTAATGAGATGCGAGACAACTTGAATTGGCGAATCATGACATGATAAAGCTGAAAAATCCACATTCAGCAATCATCTTACACGTATGGTACCGACCAATGAAAATTAAGGTGAAATTTCTTAACTGTAAGATTGTCTGTTAGTGATGTACGGTATACCAATTTGATCGCGGTATATGGGACGAGCTCCTTAATAATTCAAAACTTGGCCAGTGCATTGGCAATGTTATTAATCTTTGAAAAAGAAAAAACACTTTAAAAATATTATTTTTAACATGGTTGAAAATTAATTTAGAAAAGGCCATCAACATTTAGCATTGAAAATTTAGGTCCGTGTATTACAATTTACGAAAAAGCCATAGACTATGCATTTTTCAACCCTCTCCTTTAAGGTTGTATTGGTAATTTTTCAACCGCGGGCAATATAACTTTTTTTAGACTTTTCTTTTCAGGTCTTCACGTTGCCCAATCGTGTCTCGATGGAGGACGCGTAAGAAATATCAGCCACAAGGGATCTCTCGATCGCGCCAAAAACTAAAGACGTGTAAAAAGACGAACTCTTACACGCGTAACCTTACACGTGTAAGGTTACTTGAACAACCTTACACTTTTTTTTTTGAACCACTTGGCCATATGCTTACACGCATAAGATGCCCATCTTAGAAGTTGTAAGGGTGTAGCTTAACGTGTAAGGTTACAACGTAGGATCTTTACGTGTTTTTAAGGACCACTAGGCCATTCATAGTGATTTGAGTAAAAACATTGCAACACCAAGTATGTCAAACAGTAGAAGGTGCAAGAATAATTGTAGGATTATAAAATTAAGATCCCTGAGAGTACAAATGAAAATGCTGAGTGAAACAAGTTCAATTCCCAATAAGAAAAAGTCAAGACGAAGCTGGTGTCAGACAGTTTACGTTGCATAAGCAAGATTCATGGGTTTTAATCTACACGACACTTGGGGCCAAAGTGAGACCTAGAAGGTTGTGTATTCAGCTGAAAAACAGTGCATTATTAAATTTGAAGTTGTAAATCTATTTATTACAGAAAACTTCAGTTTTAGTCTTCTTGCCATTTATGGACGCTGAGTTACTGTATTTGGCAAAATAAATACTTAGAGATGTAAAACAAAATCTGAGCACTTTCATTATGTCATGAACTGAGAGGCATCGATATGGAGTGATTTGCAATAACTGTCTCTTCTGATTGTAAATCGGTAATTAATTTGATATTTGACTTTAATTTGATATTTTACTTATAATTATGTTTATACAATAGACCGTTTTATAACAAACTGATATGTTATGTCGAGGAAGAATCGATACAAACTGAAATTGCATAAGTGAATTATCTTTGCTATAATGGTTATGTGTACGCCGGTGCAGTCTCTCCCACAGTTGTATGGCTAAAATCGGCCAAACAGAATGTGAGTCTTCCGCACAAAATTGGCATAGTTCTTAACCTAAAGTCCGAAAGACACCAAAGTAAATATTTTGATAGCCTGTTTATCCGTAAACAACCAAAAAACATCAAGCCAAAAATAACGTTTAACCTTTCAGAAAAAATCTTTCCTAAAGTAGGGATTTTTATTGAGTCACACTGTATAATAAAACCTCCCCTTTTGACTTTCCGTGATAAAGCACTCAACCCCCGAAGTTAAATGGCTACCAAAATATAAGCTAGAAAGTTGTATCAAAAACTAGCTAAACAGTAGCAAAAGTGACTTTTTACAAATACAATAGGTCTATGGGATAGTGAGCGGCCATTTTGAAATGATCAGCATTTACCCTTGGCTCCAACTTGAATTGACAATAACATACTCACAATAATACTCACCTTCAAGAGACAGTAGGTTTAATAACACTGAATAAATAAAAAAAATAAAAAAAATAAAAAAAATAAAAAGTTTTGTATGATATTTGGCGGCCATTTGATTTGGTCCAATTTTAGCCCTTGAGGCTAATTTTATTGATATAATTAGTGTTAATATACTTAGCTGCAAAAGTTCTTGTAGACTAAAGAGCAGGTTCAATGTCTGAAAATTACAAAATTTATATCTTTTCACATAATTTTAGTGGTATTTTGGCAACCATTTTGCATTTTCCTTGAATTTTGCCCCCTTTGCACTCAAAATCCAGCAAAGCAACCCGCATTTTCGTGATCAGCCTAAAATCCGTCTAGAAACATGTTTCCAATGTTCTACTAAAAAAAAATGCCTCAAAGTTTCTTTTCATGAATTCCGTCCTTGCTAATTGGAAGAACAGAGATATTTTTACAATAAAAATAACATACCTCCAAAACAGATAGGACTTGACCATGAGGATAAAGCATATCCCGGTACAATTTGTAGGCTGAACTTTTAAGTTTCCATAACTTTAATCAACAAATGTTATATTACATGAATCTTTTTGAATCGTCTCACTGAGATAAAACCACAATGGGTATAGACCGGTCAAACAGTGGTCATATCATGGGAACATGCATACGGCGTGTGTGTTCTTGTGTTTAACCGCCATTTTCGTCGTCTGCTGAATTTCGCGTCGCGGCGACTCTAAATTACAAAATCTTTCCGTTTACCCATAAGGAAGCTATTTGGTCTTAATCATTTTGGGTGAGGGCTTTTGTATAAAAAGCTTTAAACCATGCCAAATATCGATTTGACAATCTTGAGGGCGCCTATTTTTTCAAATGTGCCAGTGTATCTTCTTAATGTAAATTTATCCACTGCCTTCCATTGACTTTATCTAATTTCTGGTCCTACCCATAAATTCATTTAGCGGCTATTTTTGAGCCATCCTCTTTCGTTCCTGTGTTTGTATTCCTCTGGAGTCATCAGTAAGCTATCGTTCGCCAGTTCCTGAACCCGCATATACATTATAGGAACTTGCAATAAAATCAAACATTTTTTGTCCTCACTTGTATTCTGGGGAAATAACATCTGTTTGAAAAAACAAACTTTGGCATTCAATACGCAATGTGTAATAAGAAATCCATGGCCCAATATGAAAACAATTTGCGATTATGATGCTGCATACTTTGGCAAGTGTTGGTGTATTATATTTATACCAACATCATTGTTTATTCAAATGACACTTGACAAGTCTGACATAAATCTTTAATGTGGTCTTTGGTTCGTGCGGTGTCCTTCTTTTTCCAGAAAACAAGACATTTTTTGAGAAGGCAAGCCGCTTGTGTCAACTTCGAAAAGAAACTGACGAATCATAAACGCACACCCCTCTCTTGAAACTAAGGTATACCTCAATTGATATGTGGATTGAAATTAACATGTTACCTACTGTTTGCCAACCGAAATGATACCTACCCTCGTGAAGGAACATAATCATGAACCCTGGCGGATATTCATGTTGTTATACACGACCGATTCTTCATGGAAGGGCGCAGATTTTACTACAGATTATTACCTACATAGGCTTACATACGGAGGGGGGGGGCAGTTGTATTCAAAAGGTGGATATGAATGCGTGAACATTGACTTCCGATGCAAACACCCCTAAACAAGCTCATTTTCCAACCGACTAAAAACATACCGAACAAAGCATTTTTGTCTGTTTTGCTACCATAAACAGTCTTTTTGTCATTTTTATTGCTACCCTCAACAAGTAAGCAATGCACTGTTGTGATAATATAACCCTTATTAAATCTGCTTTGCTCATGTGCTTTACTTCCTATTACATATTTTTTATGTTTTGATTCCTCGCGTACATCACATTTCAGGGTTGCGAAAACATAACCATTTTTCCGTATTTTGTGCAGTTTTTGACACCCTATAATGTTTAAAAAATTCTTTTTATATTGTGTTTTTCATTGTTTTAATCAATAATTGTTACTTATTTGTTATTATAAATAATTTTACATTTGCAATACTTTTTGACAGTATTTTGTATATTAGACTAGCTTAAGTTAACTAATATTGTTGTGTTAAATGGCGTTGTATATATCAGTATTTCTTGACATAACTTTTGTTAAGTGGCTTGGGAATAAACGTTTACGTTTTTTGTACGCAATAATTGTCAGTCAAAAACTCGTGGGTACATTTGAAGACCATTTGTGATTATAAATATATTTACTGTTGCAATACTTTTGGCCAGTAATTGTATATTAGACTAGCTTAATACCTAAATTCTTGGTTGTGTAAATGGCGGGTGTATATAAGTAAAGTATTTCTTTTGTTAGGTTGTCCCTTGTGGAATAACTTGTCACTTTGGTGGTAATAAGGAACAAAATATAGGTTTGTCACACTTTTGTCATAGTATAAAGTACTAACGTACAAGAAATGGATGAGATCGTGAATGACATTTAAACCACTATCAGAGTGCTTTGCAAAATCACAATTCGAAAAAATCAAATCAAAATCAGATTTTTGCATGTATGTAACAAGTACAGTTACCTAACATACCTGCAAATTGATTAGACCAGAAACACCTAATAAGGACAGAATCGGAGGATTTAGTCATTACTGTCCTTTCGAACACTACTACCCCACGTATTGAATGGAGAATCGTATCTTGGAACATGGCCGTTTTATTCCTTTCTGTCATTCGACAGCTGGAAAAGCTAACTTATTGAATTCTACATCCTCCATCCTTCACTTGAAGCTATTTCCGTCCTTGCGAATTAAAAATATTTTTTTTTTCAAATCACTGATCTCTGGTTTAATGATTAAGCATTGCAAATCATAAACGGTTGAAACTTAGGCGGAGCGGTCGATCCTTGAAAAGTGCTCATTTATCGAGTTACCCCTCCCACCGTACAACAAAACCAAACGCCTTATTTGAAGGATAAATATATAAGATTTAAGAAAATGATGGTTTGTGGTTGAAATATTTGGTGGCAGGGATGATTTCTATGCCGAAAAATGAAATTTGGGCTGCAAGTTAGCGAAATTATATTTTTTTTATTATTTTTTAAGTTAAAAAATATACAATCGTATTTTTATGGTAATCCTTTTTGTTATTGAATATAGGTTTTATACATTGGCCTAAAGGGTTCCGTAATACACTTGGTTGCATGTGATACAAAGGATGCTTTTTTTAGAAAAGGTGACTTTTTTTTTTTTAAATAGTTGTGTTTTTTCTTTTATATATTGTATAAAACAGAAATCTTTAATTAAATGTCCGAAGATTGATATATTCATGATGATTAAAATTTGTTTTTTGCTAAGAACTTAATAAATGATTTTTGACCCAAAAAACCACCACCCCTGCCACCAAAGTTTTTGACCACAACCCTCATTTTTTTTTAATTAATTTATTACTTCTCTTTCGAATAGAGTGTTTGCGTTTGGGTTTAACCGAGGGGGGAGGGGGTTTTCGACAATTTTGGCAGTCGAAACCGGGCTCCACTAGCTTCAAAGTTAATTAAGTGACTTTTCCTCTGTTGTGTGAATCTTATTCGTAGGATTGTAAGCGCACGTTATCGTCCCTTTTTGGGCGATTCTTGCGTTTTAGTAAGTCCTTTAATTTTATTATTACTTTCTTGTTATTTGATCTGCATCATATTCAATCTACAAAATTTGAATAAAATCATCCTATAATGGATATGGGAAATACATCACTGTTCCGCTGTCCAGATTCAAATCTTATCAATTCATAAAAAAAAAGACGTGTATAGTGTATAGTCGAGTGGTCCCTCAAAATGTTCCAACCATTATGTGAAAGATTGGTCGATACGTGTTCAAACAGTGTTTATAATTTATTAGGCTATTTTCAATCCATCTTATAAACAATCTAATTACTTGCAAGTACAACAAGCGCAAGTGAAATTAAGTGTGATATTTGCAACACGGTTAATAATTACGATCATTATTTTATGTAATGTAAGAACAGTAACCCTCGTCTACCGAAGGGGGGCGGTTACCCCACCCCCTTCAGGTTTTTTCCCCGGCTTGCTAAAACCCCTTTTTTGGTGCCAAATTATTTAATGTAAATGTCAATTGACATGTTCCGCTCCTTTTCATCAAAAAAACAAACATCCACCGGAGTATAGGTAAGATACAGGGTGATCCCAAAGTGATGGATAACCCCCCCCCCCCTTCGGAAGAGAAGTACCAACATGCCTAACACAACGCAGGAACATCACAGACACTTGTTTGGTACCAATAAATAGCTATGGTCCTCCTCTTTCCATCGATACCAAAATGAGTACCAACATGCCTAGCATTACGTCACAATGACGTCATAAAGTACGCATTTCAGCAAAACTGACATTTCCATAGACACACACAGTGAAAAATTCAATTTTTCGCCAAAAAGGTTAGGAAAATCAGATTTTCACGTCATAATGGGGATGTTGGTACTTATTTTGGTACCAATGGAAAGAACAAACTCTAAGCTATCCTTTGGTACCAAATTTACAGGAATCGGGTGTTCAGTAACGAAAATCACCCCCACCCCTTCGTGAGTTTGGTTACAAAAAATGGCTCAGGTAGACGAGGGTTAATCCCCGTCCTCGGAAGGGTTTTATTATATTTAATTACAACATTTTATCACGTAATTGACTTTGCCAAAAGGTTCCATGTAAGTGTTACTATTTTTCACCTTTGTGACAAACTGAAATGTGAAATTGTCGAGTGGATAGGGGGTGGTTGAAACCCCACAACAGTAACCAATTTAAAGTTTCGAACGTTGTCAAAAACTGGTCAGTTTGGTTACGGAAACGTTTCAATGAAACGTTTTGGAAACGTAAAAATGGAAAACGCCTTGGTTTTCAATAACGTTGAGGAAACGTTTTGGAAACTTTTTTAAACGTTTCTACAACGTTCCTGTAACTTGCTAAGCATAGATTTTCTGGTTGCCAGAACCCTGGAAACGTTTCTACAACGTTTCGGAATTTGTTGATAGAGCGCACTTATTCTGGTTGCCAGAACCGTTGTAATGTAAGCAAGAACGTTCGTCAAGTTCCGCAAAAAGCCTTGACATACGTTTGAACCGATTTTATTGTCAATGGTTTTTGTATTTGTTTTTATTTGTTAAAACAGGTGGTCACGTTTTTTAAGTTGGGTCACCCAAAAAAGGTGGATTTTGCACAATTTCGGTATAATGTGTTACTTGTTTAGCTAATAAAGTAGGTGTTAATGCAATAGGAAATATAAAAATTTAGAGCTTAGATTAAAGCCCATTTATCCCTCTAAATATACCACAAAAAATAATATCAAACTATACACATAGTTAATTATATAAAGTTAATTAAATGTTAATTAGGTCGGGTGCGTGTTTCAAGTTTAATGTCACTTTTGTATTTACTTTACAGCTGTATTTAATGTAGGAAACTGAATCATGTTGAAGGACATGTATTGCATTAAAATGATAATACTAATTAATTAAATTTTATGGGCCTAATTAGTGTGTCAAACCTGACATACAGGCAAAATTTCATTGCAGAAAAAACTTAAAAAAAAAAAATCATTTTGTGATTAATTGTGATCTCTATTTTAAATAGTAAACCAATTAACTTTTAAATGATTTTGAATTGTGATAGCTTTGTTATCAATGGATTCAGTAAGTAGTTACAAGTATTAATTTAGACACAGGATGTGATGACCATACACATGAAGTTGGGTCTAATGATGACATACTAGATTAGTAGTGTCCCTGTGCAGATTTCAATGGTAGAGAAGCTGCATTTTACAAATAGATACACAAATTGCAGTGTCATTGAAGTCAACTATATTTAAATCAAACTCTCCTGTAGGACAGTAGTTTGAAGAGGATATATCATTGTCACTTTGAAGTGGAGTTTATTATAATAACCACCCTATATGTACTTGTGACATCACATGGTGAATTTAGACGATGTAGTGTAATCTCAACAGATATCTTGCTCCATTGCTGGTTATTTGCTTGACATGACAACAGGATGTTATTGTACAGCACATGCACTAGAAGAATATAGTTGACAATATAATACTTTGGTATACCACCAGTCACTATTGTGCATTTTGACCCCACCCTATATTTAAAGATTTTTTTTTTTTTTAGTAGTAAAACATGGAATTCAGGGAATTGACTCTGCTCATAAATGGCTGCACGATTCAAAGCAGTATGGTTGATTCTGTAAATTCGGTTTTTTTGACAAACAAGATGAGTTAAACACCAACAATGTTCAGTTTAACTTTGACAACCTGTATATATAATAAAAACTCAAAGTTAGGATTTTTTTCCTTTTCAATAGGAAAGTATCCTTCATCAAATTAAAGATCCAAACAGTTGATGATATTGTTTGTGATGTAGATTGGAGCTACTTTTTTTATAAAAACTGACAAGGTGTAATTAGTATACGTTTTGCGCACCCTGTCTTGTAATACTGTAATAAAAATCAAGAACATATTATACAATTTTGGAAAGAGGCAAACCATGTGCTATTTCACAAAGAGTTAAATTCAATTTACATACTGGGGAAAAAAGGTGATCATTTAAAAAGTTGAGATTTCAGTGAAATCAGTGGCGTAACCAGTGGGGGGCGGGTGGGGCAAGCGCCCCCCCCCCCGGACATAAAAAAAACGGGAGGGGGGCCAAAAATGGGAGCGAAAAAAGGGAGAAGGAAGAGAAAAAGAGAAGCAAAAGAGGGAAAGAGAGAAGAAAGGGGAAAAAGAAAAGGGAAGAGAGAAAAAGGAAAGAGGGAGAAAAAGGGAAGGTGAAGGGCCCCGGCTGGTCTACTCAGCGAGCACAGCGAGCCTGAAAAATTGGCGCTTGAAAAATCGGGAAAACTCTGAGTCTGCCCCCCCCCGGATGCTCAGTCTGGTTACGCCCCTGTGTGAAATTCTTTGTTTCACCCTGTATATAGTCTCGATAAACCGAATATTCAGAAGAAAATGTTGCCATTCAAATCCTTGTAACATAAGCTTTTCAGAAATATATGGTTTTATATGCTTTCGATGAACTATTATTGTGACACAGTTAAAAAGATGCCAAATGATGCATTTTTTTCCAAATGCCATGTGGTGCAACGCCATTGGGTCCCAACTTAAAAATGTGACCAGGTGTTTTCCCAAAAATATAGGGTATTTGAAATATTTTATTTATACTCCCATTCCTGTAATATATAGCGTGCAAAATGGCATATAAAAATAAGCAGTTTGTGTTTGTTCGTGTTACAACATCAAGTAAATTTCTTTGAAGGTGTTATGAGCAAGGACACGCATTGATATTATTGATGTTTTGATAGGCCTATTTTGACTTTGTGAGAAAAAAATGGCCGGATATTGGAGTTGTCTATTACTGTGGTACTGGGCTGTGAGCTGCTTGGTGGGTCGTTCTTGACCATAACCCCCGCAGCCGGGCGCAAGTGGCTGAAGCCTGCCAAAACTAACCCGGGGATCCGCCTGCTCATTCAGTCCACGGTAGGGTATTTAGCCGGCTGCTATGGTTTCAGTTTGTAGACTTATGGACCCATCTTTTTCACAATTTCATGCGGGTACAATTGAATATTAATTATTAAGAACAATATACAGATTTTGAAATCTTAAAAGGAATTTTATTATGGGAATAACAGCCATTTTTGGGAAAAGATAAAAATTTGGATGACGTCACTGCAATTGATTTGGTTTATTAATTTTGCTTTTTTTTTTTTTTTAATTTTTAAAAATTGCGTACGTATCCCTACATTGGAAAAAAACAACGATTATCGTCATCGACGTCGTTTTTTGAATCAGTAGTGAAAGGTAATTTTGTACTGTTTAGACTAATAAACGGTGTCTTTTTTTTTGGCAAAAAATAATAGCACTTGGGCAGAGGGTCATGTACAGGGACCTTGATTTAACATAGTCGGATTTATAATATATCGGTCGCCCCCGAAGAGCAAACTGATTTCTGATACCTGACACGTGACCTGGTATCTTACACGTGAACACCAAACTATTCATCTCGTTTACCGTTTTTATAACTACAATACGGCAAAGCAGCAAGCCTTCTGTATCTCTGTTGTCACGCCGTAATCGAGCACGATGTGAAGACTATACATTGTTTCTGTGCATTGGGGGATTTCCAAATGTAATTTGTGAAACTGCTACATGCATTTACTATGGCATTCTCGGTCCCAGTTCTTTAAAAAATCATCTCTTCAACCTTTGTTCAAAAGATCTTAGTAATATCATGATAAATTAAGAAAAATAGGAAGTTTCCCATCATCATGCTTTCTGTATTAAATTACCTGTGCATACTCAAAACTCCAGAAACTTCCCCTGCAAAAGTAATCTCATCAAGCATAATACCCTTGAACATGATACGCGCCATGGCTACAGAGCTCTGCGCTCTGTATCCATGCGCACCGATACACTCTAAGTATCAAAACAGCACTATTTAATTATTATACACCCCAAAACCATTGCACTCCCTGGATTTTGTATTGAAGTAGAGAAGAATGATATAAAACCTACCTTAGTTTCACAATACTACCCCTCTTCCTTATATTAATGAGCTGTAGCTTGCTGAATGCGCCAGGGCCCAAATTGGATACGAGTGTGTTAACCCGTATCCAAGCTGTCTTGTAGAAATGTGTAAGGAATGGACCATGTACACAGTAGCATAAGAATCATTGTATCGCAGCCTAAGCTTGTGGGGTGTTCTCCTAAAATTAGCGTATGGTATCCAGGAGATATACGGCCTTAGAGTAGTCGGTGGAACACACGAAGTATTTCAATATGTCAACAGTGAGAAATCTTCGCAAAATTAAATAATAATAGCAGACGATCTTAGATGCGCCTTATTGCTTATGGACTCTAGCGCTTTACAAAAAACAGAGCCAATCGTACATGGTGATTTCGTTTAACCGTTGCTTTGTCGGCCCGTTGTTTACGTGGTTTGAAAATTGACCGGGCATTGACTTAACTGTTACCACGATGGAGGTGGTCAGATTTCACTCAGCTGATTCACTGATCGTGAAATGGTAGAGACAACGGGTGCCGGCAATAAAACATGAGTTGACTGATGAATTCATAATGAACTTCGAAAATAAATGAATCGACCGAGGTACATAAAAATAAAAAACATTATAGTTGATGGTTGGTATTGGATCCATTAGTGGATACATAAGGTGTCGAGTATGAATGAGATGAAGTATACTTTTTAATATTGGCCTATGCGATTCATATTATTATGATTATTATTATTATTATTATTATTGTTATTATTAGTATTATTATTATTATTATACTACTGAAAAAACAGACCATACAAACCAGAAATGCGTTTTCAATCGTCGTTACATTGAAACGTTCTGAGAACGTTCGGTTTCGTCTCGTCAAGTGGTCTGTTAGTTGTTCCAATGAACGTTCTGCGAACGTCGTATTTTCGTCTTATGAGATTCATATTTTTGGTGGTTATTAAAGGTAGTAAATCCGTTCCACAAACGAAAATTTGAATAACCAATTGTAATAACGAATGACAGTCACGTTTAGAAACGTGTTTACAACGGTTTCCAAAGACGGAACAAAGTAGAACCATGGAAAAGTTCAGAAAACGTTTGTAACGTTTCTGTTAGCTGAGGAAAAGGTCATTATTTTCAGTTAGAACTAAAGTTGGGACAAGTAGAGAAACCGTCTTGTGGTCTCTCTTGTTAAAAAAATTGCGCGAAGCAGCGAACTAATCTCTACAATCCAAACACGTTTTCCATTAACATCATTGCTTAAGTATACCCATATCTTGACTAGACCTCAGCGCAGGCCTTTTTAAGGTCGCCATTGAATATAGCGTCATTGATTGGGGGTTTTTCAATGCAAAAAGTACATCATGCTGATTTGGTGCAATCTCCAAACGATGTCCTATGTCGCAGGAGAAACCCACGGGAATCAATAACCACCGCCCAACCATACCAGGAATGGTCCTTGCCACCGAGAGACCACATCGACAATAGGAAGTGCTATATTTGTGAGAAAAGGCACCGAAGTAGAATCAACCTCATTGTCTGATGATAACAACACATCGAAGTCCTCAACCATTGAGCTTAGCTCTGTTCATTAGTTACATCTGTCTACAAACCTCCAACAGTAGACTCGAGCACCCTCAACTCCAACAGGAATTCCCACAAAACATCACTTGTTGCGGTTCGGGTTCGAGCCCCGCTGTCGGTAATGTGTTGTGCACTTTGGGCAAGGCACTTAACCTCGCCTGCCTCTCTCCACCCGGAGTATAAATGGATACCGCATACGCTGGAATGCAAAACAGACTGGCTGTGGCGGGAGGAGGAGTGGCGAAGCTCCCACAGCAAACATTATATGAGGGAGTCTGGCCCAAACGCCAATGAAGAAAGGATGGGACACTCCGCCAATGACAGAAAGAGGGGCTCGCCTGCGGGCGCACCATGTATAACTACAGGAAAGCAGAATGGCAAGGATTCACGGATGACCTGGATCAGAACGTGAAAAGGATTGCTCCAAAACCCCATAACTATAACAAAATTGCCCAACTGTGAACAAGACTGCATGGAGCATACCCAGAGGCGTGTAGGACGGAATATATAGGTTCCCAAGACTGGAGGAAGCAATATAGGGCACTCCTAAAGCATGGGAAAGATCCATCCAAGCCCAAGAGCTACAGACCCATATCACTCCTTAGCCATAGCTACAAGCTCTTTGAAAGTCTCCTGCTCCATCGTATCGCACCTGTGATAGACGACGAACACCTCATACCAGAACAGCAGGTTTCCGGCCAGGCAAATCAACAACAAGCCAAGTAATCAACCTAATCAAACACATTGAGGATGGTTCGAGAAGGGGTCTGGTAACCGGAGATGTGTTCGTCCGACCTATCAGCAGCGTACGACAATGTTATGTTAACACAGATGCATACGCCATAAGATCGGAATTACCAAGGACAATCCGCTGACTGAGCTTATCCGAGGATGCTGGCAAAACAGGATGTTCTTTGGTACAGCTAGGCGCGAAGAACTGCAGTACCGCCGAGAGGGGGGTCAAAGGGGGTAATTGACCCCGGACGCGGGGTCCTAGGGGGCCGGGGTTCCTGGGCAGTAAAAAATAAAAAATTCCGCCTTGGCGGTTGTGACAAAAGTCAGAGAGGGAGAAAAAGTGAGAGAGAGGGATGGAGAGAGAGAGAAAGGAAGAGAAAGAGAGGATCATTGGCGGATACAGGGGGCCCGTTTCCACTTTTTTCGCGCTACGCGCGGTTAATAAATTAGTGCAGGCCTCGTCTGTGTGAAAATTCACAAAAACAATTAAGATTTTGTTTTATAAAACGGTTGGTCATGAATTATACAATGGACTACTTCCAATTATTATATCAAAATACATTAGAAAATGGTTTTGAAAGTGAACATTGAAGGGGTCGCGCTTCGTGCCTGACACCCATCCCCGCCGTTATATATGAACTCTGCCATGAACACTTTATATATTATTATTCAACAAAACAAAAAGCTATATTTTACTTTTATAACCGTTTATAATCATCATCATTACGTGTTAAAAAAGTGAACACTACAAATTTTATTTGTCTATCAAATTTTCATAAGAAAATGTGTTTTTGGAAGTGAACATTGCAAGGGTTCCGCGCTTCGCGCGGAGGGGGACACCACATCCCGCACCACCGCTGGGCCGTCTCCATAAACACTCTACATTATGAATTAATTAAAACAAAAACCA